>JXSR01S002910.1:37038-47268 GCA_000969725.1 Ophiothrix spiculata | reverse complement strand
ATTTCCCTTGTGAATGCCATGACTATCAAAAAGAAACCTGAACAGCCACAACTTACTGATGTTCCTTGGATGATGATACAAAAGCTCTTAATGGCTGATTTTCGGGTACGTGATGATATTGGAAAAGTACTTGAGAAAACTGATGAAGGAGAGGCATCCGATGATGAAGAAATCTATGGAGATGATGAAGATATTGAAACGCCAGGCAGTAGTGATGTGGATGATGAAGTAGGATTAATTAACACTTTGGATGCAATGGTTGCGATGTTTACATGCTGTGATAACTTTCTGAAACAAACTCTTGCTCAAAAGATGTTTGTCTGTAAACTTGCCATCCCTTTTCTTTACCCCCAAGGATCTGACGGCAATATTCTTATGTCACTCTGGGCACTCAGAACTATAATTGTTCAGAGCCATACCAATGACGGAGAAACTATTGAAACACCAGTGACAGAAAAAAAATTTCCATTGGTGACATTTGTAAGATTGGGCAGACCACCCATGTCAAAGTCTAAGCTTATAAACGATATCCTAACAGACGGTAAACATAACACTTTCTTCACCCATGATTGCCACAATGGTACTGTGCCCAGAAGGCTGACTGAAGGTTTGGTTGAATGTACTTGGTTCGATACAGCAGACAGAAAAGTTGGACATCTACCAGGGACAACAATGTTTGCCAATCTGAGAGGCGATGCCTCATCAATGGATACACAAATTCAGATTTTACAGGAAATCTCCTCAGTAATATTTATCGTTGTGACTGCTGAAGACCTACAAACACCTTCACACACCTTGACATGCCAACAGATTTTGAAATCTGGGGCAGAAGTTATCCTTCTAATCATCGGTAAAAACAGCAAGGCTGAACAATGCTCCTGTCAAAGAGCAGTAGGTAAGGATTTAATGAAGAAGGCAAACATCATTCCATCTAGCAAAAAAGGAGGCGTTCAAAAGAATGCTAGTGAGCTGAAGACTCATGCAAGACAAAAGTTGTGTGCAGTCGTAGATGAATATTCTAGTGACATGCTAAAAGAGTGTAATGCGCTAGTAAAAGGGCTAGAAAAGTGTGTTGCAATTGCAAAGAAACTAGAAGAGTGCGGTACACTCGCAACGGAAGTGACAGAGTGTATTGTAATTGCAAAGAATCTTGAAGAGTATGGTGCAATGGAAGTAAATCAGTATGTTGCAATTGCAGAAAAATTGGAGGAGGGTAGTGTACTTGCAAAGAAATTTGGAGAGGGTGATGCACTTGCTTCAAAGCATGAAGAATATGCTGCTGAACTTTCAAAGAAACTAGAAGAATGTTCTACACTTACAAAGAAACTTGAAAAGTGTGCAGCATTTGCAAAGAAACTAGAAAATTGTGCTACACTTGCAAAGAAAAGTGGAATAAATATAGATGAGTACAGTGACAAAATTTGCCTTGAGGGGAAGGAAATTGCAAAAGAAGTTCTTAGCCACATAGGAGATGTAAATATTCTTGACTGCAAACGACTCCTGCTTCAACTACAAGGGAGTAATTGGGCTGAATATTGTGATCTGTTACGAAAACAACGTAGAACAAATAGAAAGGGCTTACACTCGCCATTAGCACACCAAGCTGATCAAGCAAAACTGAAGATGGACAATCTTCGTAAAAAACAAGTTGACATATGTCAAAAAGATTTATCTCCTTTCATCAAAAGTTTCATGGTGAATCTTCAAAAGGCCCCATGTCTCGTTTTGTATATCTTGAAGTGGTTAAATCTAAGTCTGGATCAAATATCTAGAAAACAAATACCAAGTCTGCAAAAAGAGCACCACCAAAAATGGTCTATGTTTCAGACAGCGAAGAAAGGGCAAAAGAATTTAGAAGACTTTAAATCACAAGTAGATGATGCAGAAAATCGGCTTGTAAGTGCTTCGCTTGGACTGGAAAACCTTTTCAGAGAAATAGGACAGATTTACGAAGCTGTCACTGGGTACAGTAGTATAGGAAAAGACACCAGGAATTTAATAGAATATCTACCAGAAAAGGCAGCCAAACTGTTAGTAGAGGGTATTCCTTTAGAGATAATAGATGGGGATGCATCAAGTGTTCCACTTCAATGGATGGAAGCAGTGTTTAGGCAACTCGGAAGAATTATAGGTGAGAAAAAGGTCTTTGTTCTCTCTGTTCTAGGGATCCAGAGTTCTGGGAAATCTACGCTTCTAAATACCATGTTTGGAATGCAGTTTGCCGTCAGTGCAGGCAGATGCACGAGAGGTGCATACATACAACTTATTCCAGTGGATGACAGTGCTGAACTGCCGTTTGATTATATCTTAGTCGTGGATACAGAGGGTCTTCGGGCCCCTGAACTTGGGCAACAAAAGTACTATCATGATAATGAACTTGCAACTCTTGTGATTGGATTGGGAGATGTGACTTTGGTTAACATCAAAGGAGAAAACACAAGTGAAATGAAGGATATTCTGCAGATTGCCGTGCACGCATTCTTAAGAATGAACCTTGTCAGGAATCACATGAAAACCAAGAGAACGTGCATCTTTGTTCACCAGAATGTCCCAGCAGCCAATGCAGAAAGACTGATGAAACGTGGGTGTCAGAAACTTCTTGACGACTTAGATGAGATGACAAAAGAAGCAGCACACAGCGAGAATCAAGCAGATATTGATAGTTTCACTCAAATTATCAATTTTGATGTCAATGAGCATGTATGCTACTTTTCTGATCTGTGGCATGGCAATCCCCCAATGGCTCCCGCAAATCCTGGCTACAGTCAAAAAGCGGAAGAACTCAGAATACGTCTCTTAAAGATCGCAAAGGAGCAGAAAACATTTCTGACACCTGTAGATCTGTCCACTCGCCTTACTGATCTATGGAATGGAGTCCTGGCTGATGATTTTGTCTTCAGCTTCCGCAACACCCTTGAAGTAAAAGCTTACAATAGCATGCAATCTAGATACTACGCCCTTGAATGGGATTTACTAGGCGAACTGAAAAAATGGTTACATTCAGCAGAGAGTCAGCTGAAGAGATGTGACACTAATCGTAGTCTGGAAAACGCCTTTGACTCACTATTTGAGGAACTCCCGGATGTTCAGAGAAAAAAAGCTGAGGAGATCGAGGGATTATTAAAGGATTACTTCAAAAATAATAACTTCCAGGATAGAACAATTCAATGGGAGCAATCAAAGTTAATCCAGCTAAGCTTTGCAGTAGAAAAACAACAAACCGAGCTCAGGAAAAATCTACTCTCAATCAAGAAAGCATGTAGTTTTGAAATTTCTCAGAATGAAAATTTGTCAAAACACAAGGAACATATAATGAAGAAAGCTGTTGAGCTGGCAGACAAATTGAAAGGCACAATGGTTTCTGATGATGACTTGCAAGTGAAATTTAATACATTGTGGGTGTCAATGGTACGTAAGCTTGACATAGAGGGTGCAGACACAGAACTACAAATGGATGTAGAAATGAAGAAGATACTCTTAGAGCTGTTTCAAGCACATGGAGTCATTCTTGCGAAGGAACTGGAGAGCCATCCTCTGAATTATCCAATTAAGCATGCGTTCTTGGAAGGTAGCATTACAATGGATGATGTGAAAAATGAGCACATTAGTAGGAAAGTAAATTGGTGTGGTAGAAGCCAGGGACGAATGGATTTCGCTAGACTTGAGACATTGAAATTGACAAAAGACATCTTAAAAGACATAAGCACTATTTTAAAAGATCTGTCAAAGCACAACATGAAGTTTCAAACAGCAGATGCCACGGAGGTCATACTAAAACTTAAAGACAAATTTGACACTTACAATAACAATGCAAAAGAGTTCAAGCACTACACATTCATGATTCGCCCTGAATACATTGTTAAAGTAGCAGTCCATGTCAGCCGTTACTGTACCCAGGTATTCAGTGTTATGCAGACTGAATATAACAAGAAACATGGTGTAAAGGCCAAGCTGATAGCTTACAAGAACATGACTTGGAGTCTCTTCAAGAATACGGTGAAACAAGCCACAGAAGATGTTCTGGCAGGTGATCTGTTATGTGAGCATCTAAAGGGAGTTATCAAAGAAGCAGTTAGGGCGAAGATTCCACAGAAATGTATGGATGAAGTTCTATGTGATTTTCAGATGACCAAGTACTACCTGATAGTAAAAATGATGGACGACCTGGCATGTAAGGCAGTCTTCGAGGACTTTATGTCATACATTAAACAGCCGAAAGAGTTCGCTTTGAGATGGATCACCCAATACACAAATGAGAAAATGTTCTCCTGTCAGCATGAATGTCATATGTCAAGATACGCACAGATAGCCAAGAGCCACATTGTAAGAATTGTATGCTGTGTTATCAAAAGTGTACAATATGCAACCAATACAGTCAAGGCCAATATGGAGATGGCACTGTGGATCGATAAGTTTTCTAAGAGAATTGAAGAAGAAATAGCAGTGCCGGTCAGTGCATTGAAGGAAGTCAGTGATCGAAAAGTGAAGGATTTCACCAATCTGCAAAGGATTATTCTAGATCAGCTCGATGATGTTAAAACTAGCCTAGAGAACGAATTTGCTAAGGAATCAAAAGACTCTGTCGAGTGGGATGGGACACCTCCTGCACAACAAATTCTAGACAGGATCTGGGGATGTCCAGAACAGTACCCATTCTGTGGCGAGTCTTGTGCAGACACTACAGAAAACCATTTTTCATCATCAGGAAGAAGTCACATGTGTACACAGCACAGACCACCAGGAGTTCGAGGAGTTAGATGGGTTGATGATTATGATTTAGCTGATGGTGTCAAGGTCCAAAAAAGTCAGCTGGATCATGAATGCTGCAATTACGCTGTTCAGAAGAAAGGAGGCTTTCGGTGTGGGGTTTGTCACTTCAAGTGCAGGGATAGTGGAAAATGTTCAACTGAGGGAACGAACTGGGTCTCACATGATTACATAGAATATAACACGTACTTTCCAGACTGGGACATAGCTCCTGATCCAACCAACAATGTGACCAAATATTGGATGTGGTTCATGGTGACCTATCAAAGGCAGCTAGCAGATGACCATAAAGCGAAGTTACCATATATACCCGAATCATGGAAATCAATTACTAAGGAGGAGGCCTTGGCGGACCTACGAAAAATACACTTTTAATACTCCATTTAACTATTACCATCTAAAGAGATATATATTTTATGACACACCATCTCGATACTAAGAGACGGTTTGGTTAAGTTCATTCTATCTCTCCCTGCCAAATGCATTGATTTCAAAAGCAAAACTAATGTGCTGAGAAATGACCTTTAAGAACAAAAAGACTAACGCTGCATGTTTGGGGGTTGAGTACCAACACCGAACATTGCTCTTGCGTTACCTGACAATACTCTTGGATATGACGGAGAGAGCATATTCTATTCCTTTTCTGACCTGATATAAGATTATTTCCATTTGTTAGATTTCATAATGTTTAAGAAAACAAATCATGTTACTACCCAAAAGTGAATGCAAGGGTTATTTTACATGGATTTTTAAGTCACAAGTATGTTTTTCTATATATAGAAGATAGAATGTAAGATTGTATACATACAGACTACACCTTGAGATCTATAAAAGAAAGAAATCTGGCAATGTATTGACCAGCAAAACTCAACAATTTATCACACCAGTCAATCAAACAACCATTCCAAGCAGCCACCAATCATACCGGCAACTAATCAAACCATTTAACCAACCAATCTTGCAATCAATTAACTGGACAGGCAACAAAATTGGAAATTAATACAGCAGCCAGTCCAACCGGCATCCATCCAACCTGACAATTAATCACACTTGCAACTTAACCAATCCAGTAACCAGTCAATTTAGCAATCAATCAACCCAACAACTAGTCAAACTGGCAACCTGTCAAACCAGTAACTTATCAATTTGGCAACTTATCAAACTGATAACTGATCAACTTGGCAAACAATCAACCCAGAAACCTACCAATATGGCAAAAAAATCAACAAACAACAATTCAAGTCAGTGACCAATCAAACTATAAATCACACCAGTAACCAACCAATTTACTGGACAACGACAAACTCAGAAATCAATCCAGCAGCCAATCAACACAGCAACTGATTAACCTGGCAACCAGCCAACATGGTAACCAATCAACCTAATAATCAATCATATCGGCAACCATCCAACCAATTCAACGATCAATCAGTCTGGCTACTAATCAACCCAGCAACCAATCAACACAACAATAAATTGCACTAATCAAACAAGCAAGCAATCTATTCGGCGACCAACCATGCAAACCGGCATCCAATCAAGCAGCAGCCAACCAATCAACCTGACAACTAATAAATCCCACAACCACTCCCAACTTGCAGCCAACCTATACCCAACTTTCACGGGAATCAAGTAATAAGGCAACAAATCAACCTGGCAATTAATTAACTCAGCAACCAGTCACACCGGCAACCAATCAAACCAGTAATCAATAAATCCGGCAACCTGTCAACCCAGAAACTAATCAAATCAGCATTCAAGCAAACCAGCAACCAATCAAAGTAGCAGCCAACCAAACAACCTGACAATCAATGAACCCAACAACACTTCAACCTGCATCCAACTACACTGGATTCAATAAGCAAGACAACCAATCAAAGTAACAGACAACCTGACAATAAACCCAACAACCACTACAACCTACTTACATGAGAATCAATAAGCAAGGCAACCAATATACCTCACAATTAATCAACCCAACCATCAACTTGAACAACCCGATGACCAATCACCCTGGCAACAATCAAACCAGTGGCCAAACAAACCAGCTACCAGTAAACCTACAAACTAATCAAACCAGCAACCAAACAAACCAGCAACCAATCAAGGTAGCAGCCAACCTGACAACTTATAAATCCCAGAACTACTCAAACTTGCAGCCAAGCTGCAGCCAACTTACACTGGAACCAATTAAACAAGGCAACCAATCTACCAATCAATTAATCAATCCAACAACCAGTCACACAACGGCAACCAAGCAAACCAGTAACCAAGCAAACTGACAGCCAATCAAAGTAGCAGACAACCAATCAACCTGACAATAAACCCAACAACCACTCCAACCTACAACCTACTTACATGGGAATCAATAAGCAAGGCAAACAATGTACCTGACAATTAATCAACCCAAACACCAACATACCGATAACCTATCACCCTGACAGCAATCAAACCAGCAACCAAGCAAACCAGTAACCAATCAAGGTAGCAGCCAACCAACCAACCTGACAACTAATGGTCCCACAACCAACTTGCAGCCAACCTGTAACCAACTTCTACGGGAATCAATAAACAAGGCAACCAAGCGACATACAAATTTATCAACTAAGCAACCAGGCACATTGGCAACAAGCAACCAATCTACCTGGCAATTAATTAATCCAACAACCAATCAAACCAACCACTCACACAGCACCATAAAGTAATCAAACCAGTGATCAATCAATCCGGCATCTAGTCAATTCACAAACTAATCACACCAGCAACCAAGCAAGCTGGTAACTAATCAAAGTAGCAGCCAACCTGAAAACTAATCAAACAACAACCAATCAAACCTGTAGCCAACTAACAGACAACTGACATGACCCAAGAATTCGAATCAAACCAACCACTCACACATCACCACAAAGCAATCAAACCAGTGACCATTCAATGCGGTGACTATTCAATCCACAAACTAATCTCACCAGCAACAAAGCAAACTGGCAACTAAACAAAGTAGCAGCCAACCTGACAACTAATCAACCCAACAACCAATGAAACCTGTAGCCAATTAACAGACAACTGACCCAAGAATCAAACCAACCATGCACATTGCCAACCAGACAAACCAGTAACCAATCAATCCAGCAACATGTCAATCCACAAACTAATCAACCAGCAACCAAGAAACCCAGCAAACAATCAAAGTAGCAGCCAACTAACTAACCTGGCAACCAATCAACCCAATAACCAATCAAACTGGCAAAAAAGCAACTCTTCAACCAATTAACCCTACAGCCAAACAACCAGTAACCAACCAGAATACCAACTTGATACCCAATCCACCTGGCACTAAACTTACCTAAGCAACAAAACCAACAGCGAGCCGATCAAACCACCAAGAAACCAATCCAATAACCATTCAATATGGCAATCAATCAACCCAGCATCCATTCAAACCAGCAACCAATCCAACTGACAACCATGCAAACCAGCAACCAAATAAAAATAACCACCTGCAATGCAAAGCAACCTGCAATCTTACAACCATCAATCAATCCAATCAAGCCAGCAACCAATCAAATTGGCATAAAGATTACTGATGCTGATCAAGATTACTGATAATCTAAATGCAAGGGTTATTTTACATGGATTTTCAAGTCACAAGTATGTTTTTCTATATATAGAAGATAGAATGTAAGATTGTATACATACAGACTACACCTTGAGATCTATAAAAGAAAGAAATCTGGCAATGTATTGACCAGCAAAACTCAACAGACTGCTGATCAAGATTACTGATAATCTACCCAACGCGACCTAGCAACCTCTTAATCACAGAGTGTGGGACTACCAACTTTGGAAGGAGGGACACCACAATATGCAAAGCATAGCAAAAATGACAAAATGAAGGACATCTCAGATTTCAGGACTTTTTATTATCAGAATGAGGGATTGTCCCTCAAAATGTGGGACAGTTGATAGGTCTGCTAACCTGACAACCAATCAACCAGGTAACCAATTAAACTGACAACCAATCAAACTAGGAGTAACTCAGCACAGCAATCAATCCCGCTACAAATCAAGCCAACAACCACTCAACCTGACATCCAATCTAATCAACCTGGCAACCGACCCTTGGGGTGACCACTCAACCTGACAACCATTCAAGCTGGCAACCATCCCTCAGGGCGACCAATTGACCCAACAATCAATCACTCGACCTGACAATCAATCAAGCTGGCAAGCAATGCTCAGATCAACCATACAACCACTCAACGTCACAACCAACCCTCACAGCTACCAATCAACCCAACAACCACTCAACCTGACAACCAATTAAGCTGGCAACCAACCCTCAGGGCAACCAATCAACCTCTCAACCTGACAACCAATCAAGCTGACAACCACCCCTCAAGTTAACCAATTAACCCAACCACCCCTCAACCTGACAACCAAGCAGGCTGGTAACCAATCCTCAGGGCCACCAATCAAACCATCAACCTCTCAACCTGACAACCAATCAAGCTGGCAACTTACCCTGAAGACAACCATTGAACCCAACAACCACTCAACCCAACAACCACTCAAACTTACACCAATCAAGCTGGCAACCAACACTCAGAGCAACCAATCAAACCAACAACCACTCAACCTGACTACCACTCAACCTCACAACCAACCCTTAAGGGCAAGGCTACCAATCAATCCAACAACCACTCAACTTGACAACCAATCAAGCTGGCAATAAACTTTCAGGACAACCAACCAACCCAACAACTTGACAACCAATCAAGCTAGCAACCAACACTTAGGTCAACTAAACAACCACCCAACCTGACAACCAACCACTCAACCTGATGATTAATCAAGCTGGCAACAAACACTCAGGTCAACCAATCAACCCGACAACCACTCAACCTGACACCCAATCAAGCTGCAACCAATTAAGCCAACAACCACTCAAACTGATAATAAACAAATCAAGCAGGCATACAAGCATCAGGGCGACCAATTAACCCAACATCCACTCAACCTGACAAACAATCAAGCTGGCAACCAACCCTGGGGTCAACCAATCAACCCAGTAACCACTCTACCTAACTTTACAACCACTCCACCTGACAACAAATCAAGTTTGCAACCAATTAAGCCAACAACCACTCAACCTGTCAACACAAATCAAGCAGACAACCAAGCCTCAAGGTGAAAACAACCACTCAACCTCACAACCAATCATGCTGGCAACCAACCCTCAGGTCAACCCAGCAACCACTCAACCTGACAATCAATCAACTTGACAACCAATCAAGCTGGTAACCAACCTTCAGGGCGACCAATTGATCCATCAACCTTACAACCAATCAAGCTGGTAACCAACAGTAAGGTGACCTATCAACCCAACAACCACTCAACCTGACAACCAATCAAGCTGGCAACCAACCCTCAGGGCAACCACTCAACCTGACAACCAAGCAGGCT
>JXSR01S002907.1:28277-45312 GCA_000969725.1 Ophiothrix spiculata | reverse complement strand
TTTTTTTCCAATTGTTTGTAGAAAAATACAAAATTCTACTAAGATTCTACTACCACATACACTCCCTGTTACCCCCTCTAAGATTTATGATACTTATAATAGAAGGCACTCAGGAACGATACAGCTTAAATAACCTGAGATGAATAGGGAATCGAACAGGGGTGCTCACATTGAAAATCACCGTCATATAGTTTAGCCTGCCTAACAATACATTTAGGGCACACTGAGAAATCGAAGAGGAGTATAAAAAATTGTCCACAATATATCGTAATAAAATACTGGCATTTTGTTGTAAAAAATAATATTCTTCACAAAACTATGTTTGCGATTTTTATGTTTTTTTTTCAGTGTTTTAAAAATCAACACTATTGATAATACTGTCTTCATATTTTTTTAAGTGTCTAACAAAACAGACAAAAATGGGTTTGCATTATGCAAAAATCCAGCCCATATCGTAGAAAATATACAACTAAACTTGTCAAACTTCAAACATCAATTTGCCAGTATTTTATCACACAAACCCACCCCAAAAACTGCACTTCTTTACTGTATAACACCTTCATTTCAATAATGACACAAATGCCAAGACACTTACGAAAAAGCCATATATATTTATACTATACATAAATATGTCCATTCCAATTCATGACAAAGAAAATCCATTCACGACTTACAAACATCCCCTAAGTTGATATTAAAATCCCCCATACTACAAAAAATAATCAATCTTTCCTATTCTCAGCGAGTGGAGGTAGACTTTTTAGAACGGCCTACATCGGAAGGGTTGGTTGATAGAGTGCATAAGCACAAAGCATCGGTACGAATGTGTTACTAATTAAAACGTCCTGATTTAATAGATATATATTGACTATTTTCTATCAAAAATACAAAGTGAGGTATGGAAAAATTGAAACTAAATATTGGAACTTATTTTTCATTATCTGAATTTTGATTTGCGAAAAATGTAAATGGCCTAACAACCTGCTTACATCATTTAGGACAATTCAATACAACCTATACAGTTTGATCGTTTGCCTTGTTAAAAGTTCTGAACAGTGAACTCCTTTTGTATTTTTCGTAACGACAAAGATTATTTTCCTATTGTTCAGGACTCAATTTCCTGAGCTAATTTTGTTTATTGAAACATTGTCTACTTTCCTCAACTCAATCAGTCAGTTTAAATAATACTTTCTTTTTAATTATTTATCAAAATGTTGTCAAAATCACATATTGTCATAAACCATTGGAAATTGTCCTTTTATTACATATTTTCTAGTTTCCATGGCAACCCTGATAAAATTCAGTTCATGTCACTGACCACTCTCTTTCTAATTGGTCACTTAATGACAGTCATAACCATGTCAGTCAGTGCTGGTCGGCCCAATATGACCACCATCCCGGCTACTTTCGTCTACATCAATAACAAAATATATCCAAATTCATACTACATCGAGTTGTGTCTTAACGTTACTTTTGGTATCCCTCATTCACTACAACAACAAAAAATACATTCAGGAACGATTTTTCCAATAAATTACAAATCTTTTTCCTGCCAGTCAGCATCTCAATCATATCCTATAATCTTAGTTAATGTTTAGGATCAGTTTGTTCATGTGTTGTTCAACCGTTGAATTGACATTTATGTTACAACTTGGCACGAAAATGTCAGACACGTGTTACAGCAAAAAAATTGATCAATGATTTATGCTTCATTTAAACTGGTGATGAGTCATACAAGCAAGCATTGGGGGTTGAGCAACCCACGCACAAACTGAACCAACAAATGTCATCACAAAAAAAAAAAATCATGAAACTTCGATCATTTCGCAACTGCTGCTCAAAGACCGTTGACTACTAAGTGATCTTGTATCATACTCATCATCATCTCTGTCTAAACTCGATAAACTATATTCCCTCCGCGAGCTCACAACTATTTCAGAAACAGCCTCTCTTGCGCAGGAACTGATCTCCTCGCAGGATTGGCTTCGTCCTGATATGAACATGGAGGGTTTTCTATTGCACCGTGATGATTCGCTCAGATCACTCTCACTCGTGTCCGTCGATCCATAACAACGTTTCGACGACAGACCACTGTGTCTGTCGCTACTAAGTCCTGGTGTTCCCGAGCTCTTTCGGGAGCTGCAAGTGGACGAGGAATCGTCAGGGTCCTTTAACTTTTCATATGTTACTTTGACTGGAGTGTTCTCATCCACTGAACTACTGATAAATTGAAATGGATTGTACCCACCGGGCATAACTTGTGCACTTTCTGGTTCTGGGGTGGTTTGTTCAAAAAAGAAATTTCCACCACTTTCAATGGATACCTGCGAGCATGGGAAATCGGGAGAAATTCCCGAACTACAAGAACTGTTTCTTTCCAAAAGAGAACTTGTCTCGCTCTCACACGAAGGTGAAATTCCACTGCTGTCACTTGCGTATGATTGCGCGCTGAGTTGCCGTGAGAACAGTGGACCTGTGTCGTGACCAGTTCCAGCGCTTAATGCGCTGCTTTCGTCTTTAGTTGATGATGATTTAGACAAGACGCACAGTTTTGGCAAGTCTTTTGCTCTTTTTATCAATGAGGATTTGGCAGTTTTTGGCGGTAGGTCTGGAACATTGTCCGAAGCTTCTATCCTTGTCCTACCAAACTGAAAACCAACTGAGGTATCGCTTGGAGACGGAATTTGTTTTGATTTTCTTTCGGTTTCTGCAGCCAAATTGGCCCGCAATTTGGTTTGTAACGGTTTCCGTCTACGAGTCGGCGATGCAGCAGGACTTTTTTCTCGTGATATTCTTCGAGACATAATACCTAATATTGGATCTTTCTTAATGTCTTTTTGTCCTTTTAATTTAGAGTCAGATTTTGTTTTGTGTTGTTCCTGAGATTGAGTTTGTAACTTTTCTTCTTCGACATTGCTTCTGATCTCTTCTACTTCGACTTTCGAAATGGTTACTTCGTCTTTCCGAAGTAACGATTCTGCGTGTAGTCTTTCACAAGCTTCGACAAATGGATTTCTATGTCTTACTTCTGGTGAATTGACGCTAAGATTGCTTGTTCCCTGATTCAGCATGTCCAAAAGATCAGTACACGGACTATTACGTCCTGATCGCGACTTCTTATTTTCAGAAGCTTGAAGATCTAGAAATATTGGTCCCAGATGCGAAACTTTCTTCACATCAAGTCCTGAAGGTCTAGGAATAGTCTTACTTTTCACCCCTAACAATGGGGAACTTGGCAAAGTTAACTTGCCGCTTAGATTGCACGGTTCAGATTGACTTTGAGTGATAGAACGCTTGAATAACATTCTGGCCTCTGTCGTAGGAGTAGTCGGCGTCGGCTGTTCAGCCTCGGTGCTCGGTACCACCGCCGCCGTTCTCCATGTCTTCCTTGGGATGGGTGGTGGCACTCTTGACAGTGCCGACACTGGTTCATTTTCCGGAAACTCTGGTGGCATATCGGCTCTTGGACTCATTTTTGACACTGGTGAGCTGACTACTGGGCTGACATCAGCAGGTGGCGCAGCAACTCCACCTCCTTGTTTCTGTAATAATTGCTTTTGGTACTCAAGAAGTTGACCCAGGAAGTTGAAATTGGGTGAAATGGTTGGTCTCTTATCTTTGACATATCTGTAGAATTTAAAAAAAAAAAGGAAATTAAAATTTTAAAATTTTTCACAGTACAAGGATGCGAGTAAGTTCCTTATTTATCTTGTCACCTGAAACTAATGACACTACAATCGGTTCATTCTTTTCCTCGTTACCAATCAATATTAGAATTTAAACTTTCAGAAAATCATCCTCATCCCTAGAGAACTCATTCACCTTATCAAGCCAATACAAATACCTTTGGAACTGTGTCCCTGACGCTGCGATTTATATAATGAGAGTTTCATGTATATAATTAAAGACAATAGGTTTATTTGAGTTATGATATTAGTCATAGTGAAAAAATGAGCCCTGGATTTCACTTTCAATAACATGTAGGAGGCCATATTTAGTGGCTTAGTTTCATGAAGCTTTCATTTTGAATTTGTTGACACAAGTCATTACAAACTATATGTTCACAGATATGAAATTTTATTGAAAATAAATCACACTTAATTGTAAAATCAATGGTGAAATGTTAGACATAGATAGACAGTACCTTGTTACAATCTGTTTCAATGTACCTAACATTTTGGATTATATTTTTGCTTAAAAGCACAAAATTTAAGTAAAATTGAGTGTTTTCTAAACTCTCTTGAGGTTTACACGTAGGCATTGTCAGCAAAGAGGTTCATGTGTCCGTCTTCTGCAGTGCTTTTTCAAAGATGAAAGCACCCATATTTATCTTGGGATATATTTGGGAGTATAATTGGGTGCTTTTTCTACGCCTCTATTGATACTTACTTGTAGGCATCGTCGGCAGAGAGGTTCATGTGTTTCATGATGTATGCTATAGCCACAGTCGCGGAACGCGAAATCCCTGCCAGGCAGTGCACTATTACGCAACCATTAGCTGATCGCACCTTATCTGTAACAAAGAGATGAAAAAATATATTCAAAAATTAATCAAGATATTTAGGCCTAAGTTCACATGTGTTTTTTGCACTCCTGGAATCATGTGAGTCAACTATTATAACGAAACACAATTCTTTTCGAGGGAGGAACTTAAAGAGTGGGTTGTTCTGGAATTACTGGATCAGTGTTTCTATGATATAAAACAATACTCTAAATCAGTAGAGTATATGTCAGAGGTGTGATGTTGTAGTAATCTAATTCTCATGAGAAGATACTGGTTCACAAAGATGGTTGAAAATGATACCCAACATCCTGGTTCTGTGGTAGATTGCATTCCATAGATCTAAGTGTGGTTTTCAGAGGTCAAGAAAGGAGGAACTACGCACTTCTTCTTCTAAAATATCAATATTCTTGTAATCATACATTTGGTTTTATAGGCTTTCAAGAAAAGTGATGTCAAAAATTAATCGCTGCTAATTCAACAGACACAATCTATCCTTTCTGGGAACCGTAATCAAACTGAGCGCAAAACAAAGTTGCCAAGCTTGAGGCAGTAACTATGGAAGAAAATTTTCCTGTATAAGCAAACATCTTCCAAGCATTTTAAATCAAAACATCATTTTAAAGGAGCATGGTCCAATTTTAAAAAAAATTTAGTTTTCAGTTTTACATGAAAGATCACCAATAGAGGTATCAGATGAAAAAATATAAACATATTGGTATCAATATCTCAATAAGTTCAAAACTGAACAAAAGTTTAAGTAATTGGACCATGTTCCTTTAAAATTAAAAGTTAATAAAAGACCTGGCATGAAAGGCTTACCAATGAAAGAAATAGCATCTTCCAGCCATGGCAGGATCTTTTCCTTATAGTCATCTTTGACAGGTATCCTGTGAAAGTGTCCCACAGCAATCTTGTCTGGCGGCGGACATGTCTTACTGATATTCAACACGTAGTTGATGCTGTTCATTCGCAGACAGTCCGGGTCCAGGACGTCTTTCTGCGAACCAAGGTAGAGGTAGCTGAGTATGCGGGTGGGACCTACGTTGGTCACCGGAAGGCATGGTTGTGAGAGTGGCGCCAGCATGGCTCGATGTGAGAGGTCTTGGGACTCACACAGATATGGAAAGCACGACTGAAATGCTGCAAATCCACCTGTAGAAAAATGGGAGGAGAGAGCATTCCAGAGTCTGGTTAGTTCTTCATCAACACAGCACTATAATAAATTATACATCAATACCTCTGCTTTGATTTACTAACATCAAATATTCCAAATTGACCAATTAAATGAACTCTTTAAGGAGAATTCTAATACCCGTTCAGAGTGAGGCGGCAAATAATCAAATAAATTTAGGTTACAATAGTAAGTTGAAGGATCGAAACTGACTTTGGCTAAACTCCTTTTCAAACTTAACCAAATGATCTAAGTTTCAAGATTAACTTCAAGGTTATTTCTTTTTTACATCCCATGATTCATAATATAATCACATGAATTACGAGTTAAGCTTATCTCGCTAATCACATGGGCCTAAGGTTTCAAAGCTTCAACCAAACTTGACAAGAACCAGGTCACAATGCCAAACTTGAATCACCACATATTGTCATATATCATAAATTGATTAGGCCAAGATACTGTCAGAATTTATCAGATTAGTTTTCGCGAGCTAATTTGGCTGGTTAAGGTGTCATTTCAACATTAAACCATGTGTACAGCTAACATATCGTTTGTTAATGAAGTCTTATCAGACGCAATGCAGGCATGAGAAATGGGGGCATTCACATCCGCTTGCCATGACTCATGCTCTGGTGAAAGCAATAAACTATTAAAAAGATGGTTGAAAGGGGCTATTAAGAAAAATGTCACATTCTATGCTCAATGTGAAATCATAGCTCTTTAATGGATATGTGGAGATTATCGCCCGACATGAAACTTCCATCAATGCTAGGCCGTATGGAATCCTGACTAAGCTAGGTTAATGTTCAACATGGATTAATCCTGACTAAGCTAGGTTAATGTTCAACGTGGATTATTGCACAATGCGAGACGTCCATCAATGCTGAGACATCGCCAATCCTGATTAATCCAGTTTAATGTTCGGCATTCATTACGGGAAGTGTGTCAGGTTTACGTCATTCCTGAACTGATTTGAAGTTTGAAAAATTAGCCCTTGACTTTAGGCACAGATGACAAGTACGGAATAATTGGTTGAAAAACGTGGCAAAAATTAAATTTGAAAATTAGCCCGTGTATTTTAGCTACATGATGAGTAGGAGATAATTTGGTGAAAATAAGTGGCAAAAATTCAGTTTGAAAACTGGTCCTTGACTTACGGCACACACAACGATGAGTAATGAATGGTTGACTCGGTGAAATAAGTGGCAACAAGTTCGAAAATTAGCCCTTGACTTTTTTAGGCGCGTGGTGAGTAAGTACGCGATAATAGATTTGATGAATGTGGCAAAAATATAGTTTGAAATTAGAAGCCCTTATTAGACACATGCAAAAATTATCCACTTGACTTTAGGCTCAGGAGATGAGAACAGAATAATTGATTTGGCAAAATGAGCAGAAAATTAATAAACTACAAAGATTTAGATGGGCATTTCTAATAGCTCTTAAAAATTTGAGCAGTTCAATAATGATTAAATTTTCTGAAAAATGCAAGTTTCTCAATATGATATTTCCATAGCATTCCAATGCAATAAAATGTCACTGAAAGTTCAAGCTTGTGAAATTGGTTAAAATTGTCAAAATCACAAATATTTTATGCCAAATTTTGTTTAAAAAAAGAAAACTAGGCTTACCTGAGAGAAGCCAGACACTTTTGTAAGAGTCTGAAAGTTTGGATAGGAGCACACTGAGAAAGGTTCCCGTCTGTAACCCAGTTGCATCCTGGGTACACTGATCGTAAACGATCACGTCACGCGAGTCGTCCGCCGCAATATTGCAAGAATTGGCCAACAGTTCCTTTACTGTAAGCTGCAGAAAAGATAAGAAAGAATAAAAGAGAAAAACGGTTAATTTTGAAATTTAAAATTGACTGGCAAATACAGTACTTCAACATTTTGAAACAATTCACATTCAAAAAACAGCAACATTTTCTCATGCAGTTGGCATGATGCTGACCCATGAGCAAAGTTGTTCTCAGCAGTTTCAGGTGTATTGAATCTTCAGACAAAATAATGCTAAATACATAATTATCACATCTAAAACCATACCATCAAGCCAACTCAGTGAATCTGGATAACGATCATAAAGACATTATAAAGCAGAAAATCTGATTCAGCCAGTCTATCATGGCCTACCACTTCCCAAAACTTTTTGTCACTAATTACCATGATCAAATCCAGCTAACATTTTAGTAAACTGGAAGTCCATGTGATAGTCACAGATTGGTTGAAACCTTCGAATGAGATCATATGTTTTATCAAAGTTTCTAAACTGAGTAATGTCACTATTACTATATAAACCCTGGGAAAAGTGACCACTAATGGGTCATATCAAAACTAACGCCTGCCTCAGTTGAGGATGCCCATGTTTGGTTTAACTACGCACCTTGTTAATAGGCCTGCTTTTTACACCACATTTGGTAGGTGTTAAATCGTTGTGGTGCTTACTAAAATATACTTTGGATTAAGGTAATAAACCACATTGAGAACCATCTAGACAAGTTGAAGGGGAATGACACCATGGCGAACAAGAACTGTGCCAAACGATCATTTCAGAGCAGTATATTTTTAGCCAAATTATGCCAAAAATAAACCATTACTCAACGTCTTTAACAAGATTTCCAGCCAACAGACTTTAAAAATAGATCCCCCGGAAAAATGTTAAACTAGCTTCAGACTATGTCACAAAACTGCTTTGTAATAGTTGGACTGATCCAAACTTCAACAGCTATCCAGAAAGTTAATGACTAACTAATTTTCAATTAAATGAGGCCCAGGATTCCAGAAAACTTTTGAGCTATGAACTTTGTTAGTTAGTAAACTCATGACTGATTTTAAACAAAGACCACTTACGTAGATAATCAACAACAAAAGCGAGTCACAAAGCACACACAATTAAGAAAGCCGTACAAAGTTTAAAACTGATTGCGCCAACACAACAGACCGGGCACTAACAAAGGCACTGTTGGAGCACTGAGCGGTGCAATAGTTTTACTACTTTTGTGTGCTGCTAAGTTTAGATTGATGTCATTGTCTAAATATAGCAACGAGATCACCAAATAGGGATTTTCCTGCTTGTACAGACTGGCTGATAAGAACGAGGCTAAGTACACTGATAGGTCCTGGATGCTTGGACGCATCGTGTTTAGCCAGAGGGGGGTTGTCATGGTCGGACTTTATGGAGTCAAATCAGCTATTACAAACAAAAAATGTGCAGAAACCACAGGAAATGACCAAGTTTATCTTAAAAGCCATGTAACCAACCATTAGCAAGTAAAATATTAATAATTGATTACCCACCATTTCCTTGATAAATTTCCTTAATTGTAAGAGGAAATCTATTTCCCACAATTTCACACTTTTAAAGGATGATTCTCTTGTTAACACTTTCAAACCACTTAAATCAACATCCATCAAATGTGTTGCGCAATCCTTGAGACCCTCTATGCATCATCATTTTGAGGCTATGCTGAGATGCTTGTGGTATCATTTGAAACCTCCCAAATCCTTGCATCACCTGCTCTTTTGTTTATGTCTATTTTTAGAAACATGACATCATTCCCAGGCAAACCAAATGAGAGTTTAATAGTAATGGTGCGATGGTATAAATGAACAAAAACAAAAGTATTTCCTTTTATAGAGTACAGACGGTGCATCAGGACTAACACATATGACATCATCTATTGTTTCTATTAGGAGACAATGAACTTCACAATTCATCCACTATTTTTGATTTTGGAGATTGGGCTATAGCTTGTGCAACTCTGGGATTTCACCTACAAATTACAACGAAATTATCTTTAATGTTTAAAGTTTGTGGATTTATAGGTAAAGTAGATTAAGTTTAATCAATTTGGTTTGTTTAAAACTTGGAGAGTGGTAAAATTATGAAAGTTACTAAAAAGCGGCCTTTTGCCAAAACCATTGCATCATGCTCATACCACTGTTTACAACTAGGTCATACATGAGAGCCTTGACCATATGGCCTATTATTAATTTACAATGTTTTGAAATTAGAGTATAAGTTTCCAACCAAACACTTCATTTATCATATGAGTAATACACTCCTTTAATATAAGTTATGAAATATATGTAGATTGCAAAAACTTGAACTTGTTTGCAGATTTTTGATCAGATTTCATGTGTGTGAACTCCCTACGACCTCTCCACACGTGCCATCTGCCCATATATATATACAACCCATAAATGGCTGTGCAATTCTGATATTTAGCACGAGGTGATAAATCATAAAACAAACCCATTTCTGGGTCTGGGTCTGGGTCTGAGCAGCTTTTTCTACCACACAATGCACTGATCCAAACAAAGAGGATGACATCATCCCTTGTCCTCATTGAACTACATCACACCATATACCACTCCTGTCTCTGTCAGATGATTGATTGATAACATGCTTTTTTGTTTCATCAAAAATATTGAGACAGTCATTTTGCTCATTTATGCTTTATATCTTCTGTCTGGCAGACTCTATTTTCTGTGAAATTTGGCGAGTATGATAATGATGATTTAATATAAATAGATCTTACGATTGATGATGCTTTTTTACATGTATGAATTTCCTTGAAAACCATCTGATAATGTTCAGGAAAGTTCAAGTGAAACTTAGGTAAAAGTTGAAAACATTCAAATGTCAAAAAACACTTACAGAGGGCCTAACACTGAATGGGTGGGGGGGGGGGGGCCTGGATAGGAAATTTTATATCATGTATATTGAATATAGTGCACAAGTTTAAACTGCTTAAAAGTTAAGAATGGGGGCATGAAACTTTACACAGTGCTCAAAAAGCTGATTAAATCTTCAAAAGTTGAAAATGCTTTTGTGTGTATGCTTCAGAGATTTTGATACTCATGATAACTTAATTGTTCCGCAACTTTGAACCTCCGAGGCAATTAATGCACTCCTCAAAATGGAGTCTTATAAGAACAAAGTGTCATTAAGCTTCCTTCAATCAAGTAAGCTTACAATGCCAAGAGTCAGTATGACACATACACTCACAGGAAACATAACAGGAGGTGAAGACATACAGACTGTCCATTTCCAGCCCGTCTCCCGTTAAGTCAGCAGGCAAAAAGTACAGGACCCTGCTTGCCCAGGCGAGCCTGGACAGAGCCCAATCGGATCCGAGGCACTAGCCTAGAGCCGTTTCCCTCCAAAACCAACACTCGCCCTTTGTATGCCCTGGTTTTTAATTAATACACATAGAGATTTTTGTAAATTGACCAAGCATATAACGAGAGTAAATGAATAATGAGTCATAACCAGCAGATGGCAAAGTTAGTTGTAAAATTTTGTGATGATAAACGCCTGGTTTCATATCAATATGCCTAATTAATACACAAAGTGATTAGCAACATGTAATAGTACACTCTTTATTGTCCCTCGGACATACGCCAACCCCGTCTTATTTGCCGCCACAATTGACTACTAATAAATTGACAATAAAGCATACTTCATATGTGTCTCAAATATCATTTAGTTAGTTTTTTTTCCTGAGAATTAAATTTGTGATTCAATTATTTTTTCATGTGTAGGCTGCGGGAGTTTTTATTTGAAATCAACTCGATGATCAATCATGATTATGTGTATAACATTGTATGGATGTCATAAGGTAGTTTTTAATGATGGTACTTCGTGGATGAAATCCATTTCATGCTTATCTTGGTAATAAAATGAATTGTGCTAAGCACTGGGCGGTATATTTCATCTTTGACTGAGGGTAAATGAGTGGGCGGAGGATGTGGGAGGAATGAGACTTTTGGGGTGGAGAAAATTTAGTAGACAGGATGAATACATTCATCCTCAAATAAATTCGTCAAAACTAATGGATGAAAGGTTATACTTCACGTTCATTTTTTTCATCTTTCACTATATATTGTCAATGAGACGGGGTGGGGGGTGGGGGGGGGGGGCTACCAGTCCCGGGCTACCAGTTTTATAAAGTTTAATAAACTGAAAAATTGACAATGACCAAAAAGATGAACAGAGAGAGTTATAAATTGGCTATAAATACTCAGTTGGAAAAACAAATTAAAGACAAATTGGTTCCTAATTGTTAGCACTACTTCAATACCTTTTCAATTTAAAACAATTAACTTTGCAAGATAAGACTGTAACAATATCTTGATTCTCCACTACATTTTGAATCCTTG
Source organism: Ophiothrix spiculata (assembly GCA_000969725.1). Taxonomy (NCBI): domain Eukaryota; kingdom Metazoa; phylum Echinodermata; class Ophiuroidea; order Amphilepidida; family Ophiotrichidae; genus Ophiothrix; species Ophiothrix spiculata. Next base: position 33,473 of record JXSR01S002907.1, on the reverse strand, counting down.
AAAACAACAGGTTTCTCTTATCAATTCACAACATCCCCGGCACTTCATTTACAATGGTGCAGAATTTGGCAGCTTTGTTTTGTTGACCATGAATCTGACAGTCACTTTAGTTCCCAGAGGGCTGACATGCCTTCACTGTCTGGCCTTGTCCTCAGAGAACAGTCAAAGTTGAAGAAGGGATGCCACATACCAATGTCATGAGCTCACCAGGCCATAAAACAGTAGTGGATTGTAAACATTAACTCATCAAGGGTCACCAGTGATGGCAAATGGAAGAAACAGTTTCAGATGGAAAAGCTCTTGACAAAGGATTCTGTCAACGGCAGTTTAAATAGCTTGGGATGGTTTACTAATGAGTGAAATCAAAGATGCCACTGTTCTGGGTTGTTGCTCTTTGGAAAAAGTGCTACCAATCAAAGGTGTTGTTGGTCCTTTCTGAGTAATAGATGGCATAAGATCAAAAGTGGGTGGATGGTTTTGCTAATTGAATGAAATCAAAGAAGGCCTCTGTTTCTGGGTTATTGCTCTTTCCAGTTTCTAGAAGTACATGATACCAGGGGTGAATGGTTTCTTTTGGCCACTGATGACTCCATGGTGATGGTTGATGGTAAGGCCAAAAAAAAAAAATTCTTTGGTTGCCCTCCACAGCTTTTTTTCAGAGAGGGTCGGTCGGTCGTTTTTTTTTTTAATTTTTTTTAATACTCTTCCACGGACTGCTAGCTTGATCGGCCGCTCCAGCCTTCACAACTTCCCCCGCGACATCCAAATCAAAACAATCAAATACTACTTGGAGTGATTTGGGACATCCTTTTTGTAGTTTTCTGTAAGTTTTGCATATTTTTTTAGAAAAAAAAAATCAATTAAAAAAAGTTTGGGTCGGGCTGAAAAATAGGGTCGGTCGGTGTAGGGCAACAAAACAATTTGGTTTTTTTGGCCTAATGATGAAAATAAATGAGCACTCCTGATTCGGGTTATTGCTCTCTGAAAAGTGCCAAGAAATAAGAATCTGGAATAAGTAATCACTTTGTTCTCAAGTAACAATAACTTTAACCGAAACTGTTTAGATTTCTGGTACTTGATTCAATATCTATCTCAGAAAAGTGCCAAAATCTCAGATCAAGACTCCTTGTGCTAGATTTTAAGTTTCTGTATATTGAGAAAAGGGGCAATGACATAGCAGTTCAAAATCTTGTGCTATGTATGTTTCAAGTGCTAAAGTCTAATGTCCTGGTTTTACCTCTCGGCAAAGTTTCACAATGGTTGAATCTATTATACAGGTCTACTCTACTTGAACTTGAATGACTATTTATACACACCATAAAAGCAAATTACAAACTCTATGTCTATAACATTGATAAGATATTTTATAACTTTGTCACAACATAAAATCATGCCAATATTGGTTACAATGCAAACAGTATCTGTGCAGCCGGTACTCTAAATCTAAAAGTTCCTTAGAAATAAAGCAATTTTTGAACATTTTCAGATTGAAAAGACAACGTTTTGACTAAAATTTCACAATTTATGCATTGATTTTTCAATTTCTATTTATCAAGGCATGAGAGACTCTGAAGAGACTTATTCTTTTATTCAAATTTACATTTTTTTCTTGAAAAAAAACCAACAACCAAAGAATTAACAATGAAAGCATATTCAAAATCAATTCATCTTGGCATCAAATTGTCAAAAAATCTGTAAAACCTGAAAAATGTTAATGTCTGCTCATCAAATTAATAAACGCACTTGGTAATAGTCATTGTACAATCATGTACATCACACCCAAATTTGTCTGCAAACAATTTAAATTGGATGAGTGATCTGATAGATGGAGTCAATCTGAGTTGGTGATGGCATGAATGAGGATGACATCACCATCTATCTGGGTGGAGTTCATCATTTCTACCAGCCAAATCATGACAAGATTCAGGGGATGGGACCTGGGGGATGAGACCATCGATGCATTACTGTGGCTTACAAATCCGGGTCCAAAGCTTGCGTGATTCATTTATATATGCTGTGGGAAAATTTAGATTTAGAAAAACCATATGGTAAAATCAGCACAGATTTTGGACATGAGCTGATCTGAAACTAAAATTAAACTTGATTTGCAGGTACCTGGGTCAGTTCAAGAGGTGGTTGATCTTGCCGACTTCAACAGCACTGGCAATGTCAGATATCGACTATCCAACACCGTCCATTTATATATCGGACCGACTGCATTGTAGTCTTATCAGGCAGATTGAGCGCTTGGACTTATAAAATACTATTGCATGTATTTGTTCTAACCTACAATTGGCTATATATAAACATTTTTAAATCATTTCAGGTTGATGACTTGGCCGTGATAGTTAGCTTATCTAGGCAAATGTCTTTTCCAGAACTTACGGGGTACCTATTTAGCAGTTAATGGCCAAACGATTTCCTGCGACGACTAATCGTTGTTGGTTATGATGCACAATAGTGTCATTCACACGTGAGTAAATCTATCTATCGCGCCACAACAGAAGTAGGTGAAGGTACGAAACACGCTGACAGGACCTTTACCATACAAGGAAGAATTTGAAAGGACTCTACAAATTCTTGGTTCTATTGTTTCCTATTAATCATACAGGAAATGTTAGGAACAATTAAGTGACAGTTATGACAGTTCTGTTATCTTAGCGCGGCCGGCTATCCATGGATCTCAAGAATATTCTAACTCATCACCAGTGGGCATATGTCAGTACAGGTAGGCCTAACTGACAATTATGACAGAATTGATCTTCGGGCATTGCAATGAAATGCTCCTATCACCAAGTGGGCAAACGTCAAAACAACTGTCATACCTTTGACAGTTTTTTTGAAGTTTGTTGATAGTTTTCCAAAAACTTTGAACACAGCTCAAGAGAATACTGCTTCCTGTGCACAAAATGTTTGATCAATTTTCACATTTTTATCTAAACTTTCTTATCAAATTTTAGTGGTTATCAAGTTTAAGGTGTTAGCCACAGGTTAACTTATGACCATTGAATGAACTCTCATTATTTCTGCCAAAAGCAAGTTTACATAACGAAAAACAAAAACCACACACATTAATTAAACAACTGACAAGTCAACTACAAAATCACAAGTGGAAGACTTCCTATTGTAGGGGCACACCATTAGATTTCCAGGGGGGAGCAGGAAGTTTTTCAAAAAAAAAAATTTCCCCCTCCATAGACAGAAGGAAAAAAAATTCACCCCTGAACACAGAATAGGGGAGAAACAGTAATTTCTAAGAAAAAAATTCGCCCCCGAACGGGACGCGAAAAAAAAAAAAATCAACCCCGAACCCAACTTCCTGCTCCCCCCTTGGAAATCTAATGGTGCGCCCCTTAGACATGATGCTTTATAAACATACCTCACACACTCCGCTTTTGAGAGTTGAGATTTTATTTACAAGTTCAAGTGCTCGAAAATCGCACCATACATGCTGGTATCGCCCCATCACTGTCATTACAAAACATCCCGATGATAATAACAGCTACTGGCACCCAAACAATTTGAATTCCAATCTCATACCCACTTCCTAAACACGGATAGATCAGGTCGGCTCAGACATCGAGACTGGATCGCCAGAAACCGCTAGTGGAAGCAGGGCAACATCAAGCTACTTTGCTTTTATAGAATGAAACTTGGAATATTTGAGCGCCATGAGACTGGCTATCGAACCCAGTGGTGAACTGTCTATCCAGAACTCAAAATTCTTCGATATTTGTGGGGAATGCCATATATGGCACAATATCAAACAGAGAAGATAATGAAGTAAGCATTTTGTTTTTGCTGTACATGCTGAGCTCAACGCATGTCCACTATTACCGTCCTATGCGACAATTTTTGTGTCTTTAATTTTTATCTCTGATTTTTATCTATCCAAAACTACATAAGACTGTTTGAACTAGTAAAACGAAAACTTTATATACATTGTAGTATAAATATAAAAGAAATTATAATGACTAGATTTCAAGCAAAAAAGTTTCTAAAACTTGGACAATACTTTGCGAATAAAAAATACTATCTGAAGAGGTAGAAATCATGCAGTGTCAATGTCAGACTTCAGATGGAGTGAAATTCAATTCGCAATTTATCAAGTTATGCCCACATATAGTGCAGTTGAACTTGTTATTGAATAGCAGACTTCCAAATTATTTCAAATATTCAGATATTTTAAAAGTGATCAAATCAAAACTAATATTTGTGCTTATACCAAATTGCAAAAATACCATTTACAAAATCAAAACTGAACAAAAATATACCAAAATAATAATAATGAAAATATATATTGGTAATTTAGTATTCAACTTATTTTACTGTAAAATAAAAGTTAAAGCATTATTAAAAAAATAAAATAAAGATCCATGCTATTGGTAACTTTAAAAATTAAAAGTCACAATTTAACTTCAAAACAAAAGTTTTATCAAATAATCGAAGCCTTTGCTACTTATTTTCCATTTTGTTTCATTGAACTAAAACAAAAATATTTATTTCCCACACATAAGTCAGAGCCTGTCATACACTGTCACTCACACAAAACATAGACACAGCACAAATAAATGACTCACAATCCAATCAGCAGTATATATCAACGGTCAGCCTTCACGATACAAAGAATATAGCACTCTGTTGTCATATTCCACGTTTATACTCCCGTATCGGCCACGACAGTCCTTCCTTGAAAATGGGTCACAAGTTTACACTGGTATAACATGCATCCACATCCTCCTCTCACAGAATTTGAAATGATTCTACTCCAAGAAAAGAGTCACTCATATAACTAGTCAGTGTTTACTACCCACAATGCTTTGCTTTGTTTCCTTGTCGATGAGTCATGAGGGAATCACCTAGGGAACAACCCTTCTTGTATTAGCTTGCTCTTGAGTGGACTGAACTGGCTCAAAAAATAAATATGGTCAAAAACAGAAAACTATTCTGTTGTCTGTTTGTGTATAAATTTGAACAACGAGTTGCTTGTCGATTTTTAAATTAACATTTATTTTATTATTGTTTACAAACAAAATCTGAAAAACTTTATTTAAAAAAATCATTTTAACCCCAAAAAGTAACAGTTTTAATAATAACTTTCCCAACTTTTGTGAATATGATCTGATGGGTAGAAAAGGGGCAACACACAATTTATTTTTTTCATTTTTGGCCAAGGCCTAATAGTGGTCCACACAA
>JXSR01S002907.1:13456-27562 GCA_000969725.1 Ophiothrix spiculata | reverse complement strand
ATGAAAATTTCCATGTAAATCAATCTAAATTATTCCTGAGTAGCGATCCCTTCTTCATATAATTATATTAGCTCAGCAACATTTCATATATGCATGCCCAATTACTTAAGTCAATGTCAACGAACCCGATATAATTAATTAAACTCAAATCTTATACATCAGCGAATCAGTTTGAATACTAAATAATCATGGAAAGCTTGTCGCATGTTTTTTCATTTATTCTGATACATTAATCATGTGAAACATGCCGGTAACAGTCACATGGATCAGAATAACGTCTGGTATTACGGAATATATTATTGGCCGATTATATCTTCTAATGAAAAAAGTAATGTAGAAAATTTGGATGTTATTTAATATACTGCAACCTTAACATACCATGCTTATTTTTTCTCATGATAATTTTTAAAATCAGAATTTTGTTTAATTTAAAAGAGAAGGGAATCTTTTATGAAGATAAAGAGCAAATGTTTCTAAAAGAGAAAATATATTATGAGCACAATCTTCACAAAAAATTGTTCAATAAAAATTCATAACTAAATTAAATTTCATTTTAAAGAAGAAATCCATAAAAGAGGAACCGCTATATTTACAAGAATTCATATTTCAAAAAATGGCGTAAGATATCGCTTTCAAATCAATTGTTTCCATGGCAACAAATATGCCGTGTGTAAAATTAATCAATATTTGCTATATTTAAAATATAGAATACTATGACAATGTGCGACATAGTCAACCAATAACCTATCTAGCAAAAATCAATAAACGCGATGTTAAAATCAATAAGAACATCCAAGCAATGTTTGCACCGGAATTTGTATCCATTGACAATTTCTAAAAGCTTGCAATAGCTGCAATCCAATGCAATTAGGCGATGTCTACATTTGATAGCAGAGAAGGGATGTTGTGTCAGTGTCGATACATTATCGAGGCGTATCATTTAAAGCACTAAATTGGTTGTATATAATGTATATTCAATCCCTAGACGCAGGTGTTATGAGTAGAGTTCGCACGAGGATTTCATGAAGTATCGTTCACTGACCTCAGATATAGACAGAGGTTGAAGCATGTAGGACCTACAATCATCATGTGGTGTAGCAATGTACTCCAAATATTTTAACAACAAATCTTTTTGTTAACCTCTATGATCTTTTCGTGTATCTATATTGATACCAACATCATTATTGCAACTTTGATATTGACTAAAATGCCTTTAAAAAACCAACATCAAGACGCAGCAAAATGTCCATGAGCTTAAACTAGTTAAAAAATATAAAGAAAGACTTACAATTACATTTCATTCAAAGACTTCCAATTAGTTTTGAATCTACTATAGAATTTGTCTTCACTCAACCATATGACCTGAGTTCAAGTCGAACCATGTGTTATGCAACATGAGTACACTGGGAAGTTCAGGTTCAGATAATCTTTGTGATTAAGCCACACGTTATACAATGCTGAACTCCAGATAAATACATGCATGTACAATTACCTTAAATTCCTTGATATCCTATATTTCGAATCAATAATAGCATATAATCCTTCAAAAACTCAACTCCACGTGCAGGCTGCAGGGTTCAACTCCAACCATGTGTTATGCAACGTGAGATCACACATGCAAACACCAGGAACTTCTGAACAAATCCTTAACCATGTGATGACCAATGTACACACTAAATAAAAATCCAAGATCTGCTATCTATCCAACTGGTACACACACTGAATCAATAATGACTAGATATCTACACATACATATCTCCCTCAGCCCCACTCATCATCGATGTATCATCACCCAAATCATAATTTGATTTGATCTTGAATAGAAAGTGGCACAGTTCCCACAGCAGAGCCAGCCTCAACCACTGGAGTGACTCATGTCTATTGTTTCCCAGGACTCCCTCCCTATAGCTAGCTCAGTCCATATCAGGCATGTACCAACAAATCTCAGGGGAGGGGGGAGGTCACTAACATGGAAGGTATGTGTGCTGGACTCATACATACTGAGGTTCAGAGTTCGAGCCCTGGTAGGACCACGTCTCCTGTTTCCTTAGCAAGAAACTTTACTCTAATTGATCTGTGGTTTGTCCAATGCTCCTCCTTTCGGTGTACACAGTGTACACCTGGTGGTGGGGAGTTAAATGCTGCCGCCAAAACTTCTTTTTCAAGTCCCCTCTTCCGTTTCCAAAAAAACCAATTTCAACTCCTTCAGTTCTAATGACCCTTCAAGGTTATTTATGCCACTGTTTTAAAGGGAAAATCAGCTCATGACTCCTCAATTCAGAAAAACAAAATCGATTCCGTATGACCCCATGTTGAAAAATGTGAGTGCCACATACCTACCAAAAATTTTGTGACTACCCCTGGCAACAATCCTTGATGAGCTGTTATTCTATACCCATTGCTTCATTTGAATCATTTCCTCAACAAGAATGTTTCTGGTGAAGTCCTTTGTGGTGACTGGATCATCAAGTACCCTGGTTATGATGATTTCATTCCACATCTAGCCAAGTCAGGTCCGAGCAATGCGCATGTAGGCCTACACATTGCTTAAAAATCCACAAGCACTAATTTGAACAAATGAACTAACCGATCCTATTATTGTTGGTATAAAATTCTGGAAACCCCTCAGTGACGTAAAAGTATAACTCATCATATCATACACTATAAACTTGACCGGGGTGTTAAACTCCAGTGCATACACACTGTACACACATATTCAAAGCATGAGTAGACTATACACACACACACAGCTGACTGGAACTCAGCTGACGATATATCGGCTACAGTGACGTAAATTGGAGCTGCAAGCTACGACATCAATGTTTGTGGTTAGCATACCAGGCTCGGCCGTGTCGGGTGCTCTTTGTTCTACCTTTTATAGCCAACTCTAGAGGTATCTGAAGTTCAGCAGACATACTCTTGTGACGTCACATACTGGAGATTTACATTACCGAGTCAAAGACTTTGACGACCCGGTAACAAGCACATGGTTTGACAGGGCGGTTGAATTCTAAGATTCAAGAGAACATGATATGGCTTGAACTTGATTTTACTTGGAAAAGTTTTTAATAGTTCTAAGAGAGATACTTTTTTAATACGAGAAAAGACGACATTGTAACAAGCACATGATTTGCCACCACGTTTGAATTCTAAGATTCCTGTAAACATGATACTGGTTCACAACTGAATTTTGAATTTATTTACATCAAACCAGCAACCACATAGACACAAAACAATTTTGTTTATGTTTTCATCTATGACACATAATCCTAAAGCTTTTACTTCCCAAGGTAGTATTTATACTGAGCAATAGTTTGACACCACTCCAAATCTGACAAGAAAAGGACAACAATAACTGATCAAACTTGGCAATTTTTGTTCCCATGGCTTGTCAATTTTGCTCAAAAGTACACCAAGACACAAGTTCACCTTGTTAGTCATTTTCGTTACTCATTTACAAATTCAAAAAAAATGTTTGAAAACAAACTTGATTAGGAGTAGATTTCAACAATATACATTGTTCTACCTAATTCATCGTGAGATCATGCGAAAATCAATCATCGCTGATTAGTTTAAGTCGTTTCCCGTTAAACCAGATTATTTTAATTAGGCAAATCAAATTTCTTTGTATCTCTTTATATATTACATCATACCTAATCAGAGACTAAACTTGATCTCAAATAGCTAGTCATGCAGCTTGCTTCTAAAGTCAATCTCAGTGAAATACCTGTCAAGAAACTGAACGTTCATTTTGTTTCTAGTCAATCTCAATAAAAAATTGCCAAAATTTAGAGGGAGGGGGGGGGGGCAGGGGAGCTCATCAAAAATCCAGGGTGGAAAAAATTCTAAAATGGTGTTGGTATAAGGGTATGTGCCACAGTTTGGGGTATATTTTCATCATTTAATGTATATTGATGGGTGGGTTCTTGTCACAGACCAATAAGCCCAAATCGCAAAATTAGGTGCTTTTCTCAAGGCAAAACTTGGTGTTTTTACACAAAAATTGTGCATCCTAGTAACGGACCAAAGAATTGCAATTTTCTAGGTATAGATATTTTAAGATAGATAAGTATAGAGAAAGTCGAAATTTAGATGTGTGTCACATAACCAACCAACTTCAAATCAAGAATTCATACTTCCAGAGTCCCAAAAACTGAACATTCATTTGGATACATGTAGGACATATTAATTATGAAACAGCAAACATCATAAGTAAAAATCTTTGTCATTTAATCTGACAAACATACCAAGAATGCATGTGATAACAACTCTTCCACCATTTCTATGGATAGTTCGCACGCAACCGAAAGGGATTTGACCCTATCCCAGTCACAGACAAGAAGAATAGCTAAGAATTCCCATCCCAAGTATCATCAAGGAGCCATCAACAGTCTATCCCATTACAAGCTGTACAAGATGATCATCGCATAAGATACTGGATGAACTTCACCGCTGCATCTTTAAAGGTTACATACATGCCTCACGGCTTGATCAATCCCCCAAGATACACAAGTCAAGAATGTGGATTCAAAAACACACTTGTATCAAATCTGGACGATTTCCCACGGCTTGGCAAGCAAACATGCTGGAATTAACATGATTCACGTTGCAAGAAGGCCACTGGTGGATGGAATAATTGTGAATGGTGTTTAGCTGGCCAGAATATGTAATCACGAGGAAGGAGCCTGGTACATTTTTTTTGAAAGCTTAGTGACTCACTGGGATGAGAATGTCTGCTATGGGACTAACATCATAGCTGGAATGTGAAATCCCAATACATTTATATTGGTGAACTTTATTTTGTCATCATTTCTCCAATCACTCCTTAATTGGGATAAAAAATTGATGCCCATATGGGTGATGTTCATATTATAGATGACTGAGGCTGATGATTTGGACAGAAAACATGTGAAGAATGTGTTCTAAAATGACAAGTTCATTTTTTTATCAAAATTGTTATCTCATGAAGATATCAAATATATAGAGTTGAGTATAGAGTTAAGGTTCATGGTTTTGGTAAGACTTTGGGATGTAGAGTTGGCATTCGGACCTGAGATTTGAGCTCTGGGGATAACAATTCAGGGTTGGTTGGGGTAGGGTGGTGTGAGTTGAGGGGGTTGGATTATGAAGAAACCAATGTGTCAACCATTGACAAGAATATTGGGATTCTATAATGGATTAGTCATGTAGATAAGGGATCGGTTTTTAGTTTTCAAACACTACATAATAACTCATACTGTCAATAAGCTTTGCACCTTTCAAACTGCCCAAAAACTCTCCATGGCTCCTATCAACCTCTTTTGTAAAAATCCACTAAATATAAATCAGGATTACACGTTTTCCTGAAATCTGACAAATCTGCATTATTTCTCGTATTCAAATTGATGATACATTCCTACAGATTAACATGATTAACTACACTGGGACAAAGGGTTTAAGGGTTTAGTAAGCTTAAGAAGGACTTAATTACTTCCTATTCTAATCATGACTTGATCTGTTATCAATGGTTCTGTCATGAAGAATGATTTTTATAGTTCACAAATTCATGAGCTACATTTGATATTCCACTTTTTTGCGAACAATTTGGTCTACATAACCTGAGCTCTAGTTTATTGAAGAGGTAAAAAATTATTAGGACTTTTTTTGACAATTTTTGCTTCTTACAGCTAAACAGTCTTTCAAGAAAAAATCACATGAGGTAGATTGTCACAATACAAGCCTATGTAAAAGACTCATCAAAAATGGATCAAAAAGATTTTTCAAAATGGTTTTAACATCACACAATTTAAAGCTACGATTAATCATCTAACAAATCCATACAATTACCAAAATACCTGGCAAAATATCAAGAACAAGCACATACCACGTTCTTCACGACCTGAACTAGTAAAAGCAAACGTCGTTTTGGTGGCCGTATCTGTCAACGCAACATTTGACAGCGTGCGGTTATAGCTCACGATGTGTCATGATCCTGTGGAAATGACAGATAATAACCCATGATTGGCAGCAAAGAATGCGTACACAGGCTCTCACTTATCTTACAGCAACAAATACCATGGAACAATTGAGGTAAAGAAGGCAACTGTTTCCTATTCTCAATGATCCATCAAAACGCTACAGCATATGTCCCAAATTGTCATCATTTTGATGCCTTTTGTCACGTAAAATTGATGCGATCAGCACAAGAAAGTTACCTTGAAGCAATAGTTTAAGCATGTTTAATAGGCAAGGCAATATGCTTAATGTCCTTACCATTTGCCTCGATGTCCTATGATTTTTAAGCTTAATGCGATTTGTAATTGCCTTCTAAAATAGTGCGCCCTTTCAAAAATGGTCTTAAAACAGAGGCCCTTCAGAATTCTATTATACCCTGCTTAGGAAGTAAAAAGTATTTTATGCCAAAAAACCTCGTGAAATCTATTACGATAGTGCAGAAGGATTTGGGCTCACATTCAATCATGAAATTCCAAAGTTGACCATTTTATTTATTTTAAAATTCCAATGTTAAATTGTTTCACTATTTATCCTCCACTTTTTCAAAACCAATTTGTTGAAAGGTGGGATCACAAAGTTTTCAGCAATTTGGGTCAAAAAGTAGTTAACTTTTATTTATCAATGTTTATACTGTTATATGTATGAGGTATGCGATGAATTTCTTTTGTGTCTAAGCAAAATGTGTCTACAGTTCACTCAGATTTCTATTTTTCTGAATGTATGACGTCATACAAAATCAACTTCCTTCGTTCCAAACCAAAATGGCCTAAAACAAATGTTTATGTTACAACCAGTATTGGTTCCAACTAAGACTATCATACACTATATAGACAAGGTTCCAAGAAAAAAATATTTTTATAAGAGCCAACTAAAATTACCTGCCAGTAACGTTCAAGTTTAATTATGTACAAACATACCATTTATCATTTCCACTACATCATTATACTAAATAATTGTGATACTAAAAAATCTCAAATCTCAAATACAACTAATAAGGCTCCTATATTAATTTTGTAGTTCCTGGTACTGCTTTCCAAGTTTAATAGGCCTGCATTGTTGTAGTTTTAGAACTTCCTAGAAAAATAGTCCGATGTTGAATGGACAATAAGGTATTTGTTTGGCTTCCCTGTACAGAACATTACATAAGTCCATCTTCAAATGTCATCCACATACTTCAATTTAATCTACTCAGCAATCTAAGTTCAGTGCATCTCCATTTACAAGTTACCATCCCATGATATAACATCACACCTAGTAAATACATTGATATTTTCACATACATTTTTTTTTTAACAAATACCGATATTTTACTAACATTTTCACGAGTGATTGATTTCGCAAATTCACTTTAATGTTACAACACCAACTGCAGATAGATTTACACTTTGGAACATTTTCAGGGTTTATAGATTTGCATTTGAATAAAACAAAAATTGCAAAAATAAAACCCATGCAAAAAATAACAGCGTATACAATAAAAATAAATAAATCAAGCCCAACTCATCTCGTCAAGTGATGAAAAGCAATAAAGCAAATGTATTACATCTCAGGAGTGACTGTGACATTTGTATAGGCCTGGTATCGCTGGCATCTGTGGGATGGTACAAGCCGATCTATTGGGACTACCGTGCAATGGAATGTCCATCCGCTCACTCACTCGCTCGCTCTCCGTCCGTATTTACTGATGATGTACGATCACAAGCTGGTAAGCTTTGAGCGACGGACTGCTCATAGTTCAAGCATTTCATAACTGGATGTTGTGAACATAGAAGTCATAACAGAAATAAGAGATGCATTGAAGTTAGTTACTTTTCATTTAATCTTTTATTCCAGATGTTTTAAGCAATGTTAAGGTCATGCATTTCAGACGAATTATAAAATCCAATCCTAACGATTCACATTTTTTTAAAGTTTCAAAGAGCAAAACAGGCTAGTGTTGTGTTATACTAATTATGGGATATTGATTCAATTCCAAAGTTCATCTTTTAAGCCATGAATTAATTTTTTTTTTGTTATTTGAGCCAATTATCCCTTTCCAGTTGTATAAATACAAGTATTTGAAAACATTTGCCTTTTACATTTCAATCTTGAACATAGAGCCTTGTATAGGCTTTTTGCTGATATCTTCAGTCACAGACCGCACTTCAGTACATTGTGTTCGTTATATTGCAAACAAACACAGGTTCAAAATTCTGCAGTCTCGACCCTCGATTTCACCATTAGCCAGCTAATATTCATACTATCTCAAAATTGCAATCAATTTGACCGACTGGATCATAATTAACATTCCTACAAGATGAGTGTCCATCTAGCTGGTCAGCAGCACGCTCGTCATCATCATCACCATCATCATCACACATCACAAGAACCGTTGGCCTATCCACAGTACAGGTTGCATATTTGATGGATGATCTGGACCCGTCCCACGTAGCTTATTACGACTATTAATAGTGGGCTTGGATTCCATGCGTAGCCTTATTTGATAAATCATTGTCATAATTATTTTTGCAGGGGTGAAAATTCTTGTCTGGACAAAATGAAAATTATTTGTGGGCATTTTTGTCAAATGACAAGTCGTTATAGTCCAGTGCTTATAGGGCAATGATCAGCGAAACACAAAGTGCGCTTGAACCATTAATTAAAATTACTTGCGTATCTTTTGTATGAATAGCTAAAGTGTAGAATTGAGCGAGTTCACTCCACCTTTTTCAGTATATCAACCATTTGTTTTTAAATTGTCCCTTCATAGCAACTGCGGAAATAAAATCAATTTAACTTTTACGTACCTACTAGATGCTCTCGTCACACTATTTGCGCTATTTAAGATAATTCTCTAAGGGTTGTCTTCTAGATACATTTAGGTGCCAAAACAAAAACAAACAAACACATATATATGTAGTGTAAGTTATGTCGATCCAAAATATAGAATACAATTCCTAATTATCCATAATTGGTGAAGTTCATTTCAGATCATTCAACATTTCAAAAGTATAATCATAATTGAAATGAAAGCAACAGTCTACAGACATGATCTAATGGCAATACAATGCCACAACCATTGTGATGAAACATGATCATACATTTCTATTGTTTATTGGTTGGAGAGTGAATGGAAAAATATGTTTCATTTTTCTTTTGTGGGTTCAGTGATTCATATGATCAATATTATACTTCAGGGCTGAACATTATCAATTCAAACATGCTGCACACCATTTAAGTACAAATATGGAAGCAGAGATAAATGTAAGCAAATATAGAATATAGTATCTCTTATGTTCATGTCCAGGGTCCAAACTCTGATTTTGAATGTAACAAAAAGGACACACTAAGAGAGGTAATACTATAGATCATAATTGATTAAATTGCAGTTTTGTAATGCCCGCTGGCCACTCATTACATTGCAGGTTATTGGACCAGATTTGGGCTTGTATAGGACCAATGTCAAGCCAAGATTTGGCCAAATTATGGTTCCTGATGGTTCAGGTAGGGCCTGTAATACTAATAGATCATTGCAAGGTAAATTTTCCAAAGATTGTTTAATTCCAATATCTCACTTGATGCAATAAATTGCTACGATTTGAAACCCCTTCCCGAGCCTCTATTCAAATATCAAGGTGTGATTTAACTGATAGCTCGTAAGCTCAATATTGACACCTTCCAATTTAGCTCTAAAATACACCTTCCCACCCCTAACCTCTACATCACATTACCAGCCCTATAGATAGCATCTCGCTTTAGTAAAACCGAATAACGAGATATCTCTCCAGTGTATTCGCAGCACAGCCTATAAAACATTAACTCTGATTAGCGATTCAGCAAAGTGCCACAGCCTATCAGTGTTACACGGAACGATGGCATCGGGTATCGTTAGCAGAGATCTCGTTGAAGGAATTTCATTATTGCCGTTCGGTTTCAGGTCAATAAAGGATCGGTGAGAAAATTTCAGTCTCATGAGAATTGAGCAGAGCTATGTATACATTTGTGATTCATTGGATTTAAATTTTGAAGAAGGGATGTGTTGATATCTGGGTTTAAACTTAGAATTAAAGAATGAAATCTTTCCAAGTATAATAGAGCATAAGCTATTCATGTGATAAGGTAAAACAATAAAGTAGACTCAAAATGTGTCTTTCGAAAGGTACACAGCTAATCTATAAATAGGGGGTTTACTCCAGAAGTCGAATTTTGAAGAGGATTACGGAGTCCATTTGGTCTCTCTCTGATAGAATTTGCAAGTATCTTTGTGTGAAATATTCTATAGTGCTTTTGTTTGCGCGAGTCTTTGCGAAAGTAGACTCTTTAGAGTTGCGGTTTCTACCTTAACAATATCAGCTACATTAGGTAATTAAATAATAGTATATAAATGAAAACTTGTGTCTCATCCAAAAGCTCTTTATATTGTGCAAATTTGAAGCAAAATTCCAATAGTCAGGAATGCTTTAGGCCTGTTACCTAATTTTTTCTAGTTGACTAGGTTTTTATTCTTACTGCCGTTTGCCGGGTTTTACCATTGGCCCTTTTTTCACCTTAAATTGGGTTCGCATTTGCTATTACATGTTATTTCTAGGAAACATTTGGTGCCAGGCTTACTATCCCAGGGATGATTCAAAGGATGAGTTAGTGTGAGCAATGCTGTGTGCTACAAGAGAAGATATCGTATGTATCCCATCATGCATTGCTTCCAATGGAATTGTTTGCATAGGAAATCATGTGAGTAGTTGATAAAATACCCATAAATCAAAGTTAATTGTTATAATCTTGCATTTTGGGCATATTTAATCACTAACTACTCACATGACTTTCTGCATAAAATTCCCCATAGGAAGCAATGCATGATGGGATACACACAATATCTTCTCTTGTGCGTTACAATCTAATATGAAGCCAAATTGTGACATAATAGTCCCCAGCAGGAAGGTATTATATGGCTCATATCGGCAAACTGATCCAAGCAAAAGTTCTCTTTTCTGTTCCAAGTTGCATTACAAGTTGTTGTTTCCCTGGGGTGGGTGGGGGTGGGGTAGGTTAATGGTTTATTCAGAGTCTTGACGATGTGCATCGATCGATGCCCATCGACGCGCAGTCTTTACATGCACAACGCATAAGGAATAGCGCGTGTTAAAGACTGCGTGTCGATGGGCATCGATCGATGCATATCGTCAAGACTCTGAATAAACCATAAGGAATAGCGCGTGTTAAAGACTGCGTGTCGATGGGCATCGATCGATGCATATCGTCAAGACTCTGAATCCACCATAAGGGAGAAAAGCTCGGTACTTCAAAATATTGGTAGGTATTAAACCTGGAGGGTATGTGCCACGCGGTCGCCTAGGGTCAAAAATAGGTTTAAGAAAACTGATGTGTTTTCCCAAATTAGGTTCTTATTACTGATTTTACATCATAAATTATACAAACCATTAGAGCTGAATTGACAAAAAATGTGATTAAAACACATTGTTGGTCCTCTCTCTTTGAAAATGGTCTTTAGACATGAAGTCATCTTGAAATGGTCATCTTGAGGAGCAGAAGAGAGAGCTTGAAAAATAGGTCTTGAATGCAGCATGTTCCCATACCTTGATACATGTAAGTATCTCCACCTTCCCCAGATTTTTTTTGACAATTTGTTGTTAACATTGTCAAACTGACACAAAAACATAATAGCCTCGATATTATCACATCTATAGATCCATTCCAGAGTTTCATTTGTTTCCATTTACATTGAGCAAGACTATTGTAAATGTTCATTGTATTTCTAGAATCTCCATCTGCATGGGAAGTCATTGACCTCACATTGAATCAGACTATGCATATATTGCAACAATGTTGCACCACATTTTCTTCATCAGAGGCAAAAATAGAAACTTGCCTCACCTCACCACCCATCGCCACAATACCAATTCTTGCTACCAAATGGAGATCGTTTTTAAATGAGATCATCTTTATATCCAGGGACAAAGCTCACTGCAAATACTATTTTCAAGATAACTTAACCTCACTCAGCCCACAGATCATCACTTAAACACAATTCACTTAAAACTGTTACAATAGATCTACTACAAGTTCTATCTTTCACATTAGCAAATCTAAATAGCTAGGTGACTAATGTTTTCACAGAAATTCACATGAGATATTCTTCATCTACATGCAAAGAAGATGCAAGTGGCATACCACATCCATAGGTGAAAAAGTGCAACCCAAATACATTGGAACCCCGATAACACAAAATAACTGGGGACAATGATTTTAGTTTGTGTTATCAGGATTTTATGTTATCCAACTGAATTCACATAGAAAATTCCCACTTGGGCCCAAACAACCATTTTGTGTTATCAGGGATTTTGTGTTTTTGTGTTAATGAGGTGTAGGTCCACTGTATACGGTCCAACTTTTTTACACAAAATTGATGGAACGGGAAATTTGTGTTATCTGGGAATTTGTATTGTCAGATACTTAGTACATACAGAGTTTGTGTTATCATATTTGTGTTATCAAGGAATTGGTATATCAGATATTCACAAAACCAGAATATCAGTTTGCGTTTTACACTGTACTATCAGATTTTGTTCTACTACAGAAGTTAGAAAAGGGTCAAGATATGTAGATAGATGTTGTCCATCGGAAGTTTGAAAATGAGTTTTGAGAAAACTATGCAAAATCTTTCAATTCTCTTGCAATTTTTTGTGTAGATGCATATTGGAAGATTCTTGTAGAATCATGCAACATAGATTCTTATAAACTTTTATCTTTACAAAATGTTTCATAAATTCTTACTAAAGTTCCCATCCTAAAATAGTTGCATACAATAGGTTAACCATTGCCATTTATTGCATCCATGTTTCAAAACATCCAAAAAAAGAGCTGTCAGTTTCCATCTAAATCACACATATTGCACAGCTATCAGTTGATGCATTCTACGAGTGACCAGAGAAGTTGTCCAAATAAAACCCGAGAAGCCGAGCAGGTAACCCGATCGATAGCAAGTATTTACATTTCACAGCATCCATAAGATGAAACTGAATTAACTCGATTTGGATTTCAAAGCTCCTAACATCATTGCCTGTCAATTTACAGGTGGTTTACAGAAACTCGATCTTGGTTGCCATGGTAACTGGAGCTTCTCGAAAGTTTGTATTTCCACATCTTTTGGAAAGAATTGTAGAAATCTTCCATGTATCATTATTTGTACCATTTGAAATCAGAAACATCATATTCATATTTCATTGTAACATCAAACCTGTGGTTTTAACGGATGTGACAAATGCTAGGGATAGGAAGATTTATTAGTCAAAAGATCTGAAACCAGTTTGGTGGGTTAATGATACCTGATTTAGTCCTCCAGGAGCTTCAGATGATCATTTCAAGCATTATGTTACTTGCCCATCCACACACCGGGGTTGCACAGCGTCATATACCATGTACAGGTATGATAGTAACTCGATTAAACACAACATTGTGATTTTTCTGTGAAAACATTACTCATCAGGATACGCGGACCGACTATGTGGATGAAACACAATAAGATTCAGAGTAACAGGTTAATTATTGCTTTCCTACTGATTGATAATGATCAGATTGCACTTTAACTTTGTTTTGATTCAAGAGGAATATGGTTTGACTTGTGTTTTCATTAGAGGTCTACCTAAGGTTTAAGAATGTAGTTTCATCTGACATTCTTGGAATATATTAAAGCATCTGAAGCCATACACACTCACAGGGCATCCTGTG
Source organism: Ophiothrix spiculata (assembly GCA_000969725.1). Taxonomy (NCBI): domain Eukaryota; kingdom Metazoa; phylum Echinodermata; class Ophiuroidea; order Amphilepidida; family Ophiotrichidae; genus Ophiothrix; species Ophiothrix spiculata. The sequence continues at coordinate 13,843 of JXSR01S002907.1, read as the reverse complement.
ATTTGAATCAGTACACTGTTTCTCTGGCAGTCAAATCTATATATCCTCTGATAGTCATTTTCTATTTTGACCATTCTTACAATGATTTACATGTATATTTCCCAACTGACACATCATAATATGAGAATCCTACAAAATCCAGACATTTTTGGTTAAAATCAAAAGAAACCCATGCTCAAAGGTTAAGCTCAACAAAATTGGAAAAAAAAAAAGAAACTTCTGGTTTTCTTTTGTTTCAATTTTTTCACCCGACCCTGGGGGAATGCATGGCCTGAATCTGTCATGTATACTCTACATTTGTCAACATGAGATATTGGTCATGGTATGAGTTGTGTTGCCAGCTTCCTTCCTGTTACCTCATCATAAAGCTTAGATCATGTTGTCATG
>JXSR01S002907.1:0-12570 GCA_000969725.1 Ophiothrix spiculata | reverse complement strand
GGGAATTAGCGTGATGATCTAATATTGTGAACAACTAGTTTATTTTACACTTAACTTTAAAGGTTCATGGTTGGATAAATTGAAATCTGTGTGGTGGATAAACTGAAAGAAAGGGAGATTGACAGGAGTGCAGGATCACAAATATTGGGATCTTTTCGGGATCTTTAGACTGAATGTAAAACTTGTAACACCCTTTTTTGATCTGTTAAGGGATGTTTTTGGTGGTGGGGTTGGGTGGTTGTGGAGATTTGGGAGCGGACATGTAAGTATGGATTTTTGGTCACAAAAGGAAAAGAGCCTATTCAAAGTTATGTATCCTGAAATTGTCTAAAATCCTCACAACACAGCAGTGTATTTAACTTAGTAAAATGGCTGACTGCTAAACAGATATGCAACAGTTCCAAATTTCTATTTCTAAGTACAGTATCAATTCTGGGATCCTGATCTAAATTCCCTCACTTAATTTCCACACAATTTAGTATTGTCCGCTCTTAAATTAAGAGGTCAAATATGACTTCACACTTAGTCATCTAATGACCATGATCCTGACCAGATTTGACTCCTAAGCTTCATTGTCAAATTGACAGAGAGATTTTTAAAAAGGGACCTTTAATCATAGATCATAATCTTAACTTCATTACAAACATTCGTTTTTAAAGAAAAATGAAGACATCGTTGTATGACTCATCTATTTTTTGACCTAAGGGATATGCAAACTGTGAATTAAATTAGCCAAACTGTCAAATTCTATTGATAGCTGTGCGTAATCAGTTTGCTCCAATTAGATGGTGATAAGGGTAATTTGCTTCATCAATGATTTAATATTTAAATGATCTTGAATTTTATATGAAATGCCACCAATTTCCCTCTCTTTTGAAATCTAGTTATACATGAAATTGAGCAAAGTTCCTCTCTGTAACCTTATGCAATATGAGAGAAACATTTTTGGAAATTGAGCTTATATTGCGCAGGCAATATCATTAGGTTCGGTGTCAAAAAACTCAATCCCAAATTAAGCCTAACATTAGGTTGAGGCACCAAAAAATTGGAAGACATTGCCTCAAGAATCAATCACGCCCCTACTCCCTTGAGCAACTTGATCATCAGTCCCAAAGCCAGTAAAAAGCCAAAAAAGGAAATATCTCAAAATGTGTATTTTTTACCCTACTTATCTTATCAGTCAGATAGCTTAGAGGTCTATTTACAAACTGAGTCACGGCTAAAATGCAAAATTTGCTATCCGGCACCTCTGTTTTAACCAGAGAGCCCCATGACAAATGAATTGTGTGTTCTTTGTAAATCTACGTGATCATGACCATATTGGTCAAATGAAGCAAAGTATTCTTTATTAACCTTTGGAAGGATGATTTTTTCGCACATTGTCATTTTTCCCTGTGGTCAAACGAAACAAATCACTCGTAAAGATGTCATCATGTTTCCTGCGCAATTCCATGGAAGTGACCATGACATTTTGGACAAATGACGTGAGGTATGATTTTGATTTTTTTTCTCACATTGACAAGTTTCCCTGAGATCAAACAAAACAAATCACTCGTAAAGATGTGATCATGTTTCCGGTGCAATTCCATGGAAGTGACCATGACATTTTGGACAAATGATGTCACTGAGGTACAAATGTACTATCTGACAACTTTTTGACAGTGGTTTTACAAATTTGTGAGCAATGACAGTTCTCCTTGACTGTATTTTGCTCAAGCGAAACAAATTATTCCGAGAATCACGCAAAAGATGAAGCAAATCAATCCAATCATAATGACAATTTAACCCTATCAAATTTGTGCATGCATGCACAGATCTATTTTAACAGCCACTCAAATTTAATATTCTAACGATGTTGAAATTCATTAAAGATTTCTAAATTGTGTTTTTAGGTGTATGATTTAAATGAGTCTTGCCTATTAAGAATATGAGTCATATCCAACAGCCACTTTCTACGGCAAACATACCATCTACTCAATCACCTGCTATTGCGTTGGTTCAACAAATCTTACGCAAAGTCGCGATGTCAGAAATCTAAACATACTTTAAATGGTGCAAACATTACTTGAACAAGACGAGTAAATATCACATTTTGCGCTAAATCAATTAAGATTATTGCTTTATCATGATTAATGTCATTTCGCTCAAGTATTTGACGGAGATGCTGATGGGCATGCAAATTGTGCACTTATGAGATGGTCCTTGCAAAGGCTGCAGAATTCTGCAACTACATCTCAGTTTTGTGTTTTTTTCACTCCAATTGTTTATTGCAAAAGAATATTAAACATTCTGTATATTTGTACCAACTTATTGAATATGTAAATGTTTTACAATACACAAATTGAAAATTTGGTTTATACCATGAATGCAAAAGATGAAAAAATGGAAATAGTAATGAAAAAAAAACTTGAAAAACTGGTTTGCAAATTATAGGTCAAAGAAAATATTCAGCAAAGCTTGATAATTCCAGCAGACAAGTGATGACACTGTTAGCTCTTTAAAGTGTCCATCAGTTAATTAATTTTTAATCAACGCAATCCAGGATAGCAGATGACCGAGAATGACTCACCAAATAGCCAAATAAATGCCTGGATTGGTCCGATTATGACAAAACTCTTCTATCATCACCCATGTTCTCCTTCTGCCAGCCATTTAAAAGATATTAATATTAAAATGTAATTGCTTGTCAAAACTGAAATGTCCAAAGTATGAGTCATGGGAATATCAACACTTCAAATTGGGCATTTGCTATGGACTGTGACACTTGTGACAGTCTGAACAAATGTACCGCGAGTTCAATGTACAATGATAAACTATTCCCATTGTCAGTCGCAGATTTAATCATTTTATGATCAAAGTTGAGCTATTAATTTCGCAGCAACTTATTTTGCTTCTTTTCTGAAATTTGGCACCCAAAAAGTGGACCCAAAATGACAATATCGACCATCTATGCCTTCTTCTATGAACCTTATGGAGTTATCAATGAGCTTTAAGAAAACCCTTTTTCCAAAATATCCAAAGAATATCTTCATATTTCATTTCCATCTTGTCAAAATGCCATTCAGAGTATAGTCAAATTTTCTACATGAAAACTTAAGTTTCCTAAATTCCGAGCAATTAATTGGGTTTGTCAGGCTAGATCTTCCACTGCTCCAGCTTCACAAATTCCTAACATTTGCTGTTTTGACTCTGATTTTAAAATCAAGACCTTTAATGTACATGCATGTCCTTTTCATAATCTTTACAAATGCCCCTTCATTCACCTTTTGAAATTTTGATCTCAAGTTTCTTATCTCAACTTTAACACCATACCACAGATTTGAGATTTCATAAACTTCATCAAAATAGTTCAACAACCTCTATGAAATTATAGTTCACAATGCCCCATTTTCTTAACCAAGTCCTTTTATATTCCTGACCAAGTTCTATCCAATTTGGACAATTATAGTTCGTCAAACTTTGATTATCATTGTGGATATTTGTTCATTCATGTCTGGTGTAATATAATAAGTTGGAGTTATCATCCACCATGTTTGAAGTATTGATAAGATTATCAGAGCTAAATTTGGAATATGAGGGACCACCTTTTTGTGGTCACACAAATGCTGATAAAAAGTTTCAAGTGATATCCTTCTTATCTCTAGTACAGTGAAGTTGCAAAATTTGTATCATCATATAATCATAGTGTGATCATCACACCATCCGTCCCAGAATATTCTAGGGTGGGTGGTGTGATCATTATGCAATCCAAACTCCACTAAAGTATGTCACAATTCCCTGACATAATTTGTGTTTCACAAGTTCATTTTCTTTTCACCCTTAAACAGAAATAAAAACTTCACACAAGAAAACCCTGGATCTGTCAAACTTTTGAAACAAGTTTCTATACAACATCTTAATAAAACACCGGTATTCAATTCGCAGTGGCCTATGCCCTATATGTAAAGAATTGTACTAAAACTCCCCTCGATTCAATGTCAACAAAAGCACATGGTTCACAGCGTGAATGCCAAATTCAAAAGGTTTCCATATTTGACAGCAAATCTCTTCAGGGAAGCCCTGTTGCAGACTGAAATCGCAATCACGCCATGCAAAATGATACGACTCGCTAACAAATTAGTCGAGTGTAGGAAAAAGACAGCGAATCAATGGAACAACAATACCGGTACTGAAGGGCAAGTTTACTCACAAAACCGATTTAATTCAGCTCACTATAGATGAGTGGGTTTGAATACCGACTTTCTGCTTCACCTGGGATGTCCTACATAAAACGACAAAAATTATCAAAAACCAACCAAAATCACTCCACCCAATATGCCATGTGATTATATTGTTTAAAATAAAAAATAAAAGATATCATGGCCTTATTTAGAGATGACAGCTGGTAACACAAGATCGCTTGCTGTTTTGACTCTTTACAATGATAATGTTTTGTTGATTAAAAAGAATGTTGAATGATCAAACTATCTTCAAGAATCAATTTTCGTTTTCATTTTTCAATACAATGTTCTTATTCTATCAGCTATTAAATGCTCACAAACTTACCGAGGCAGATGTATCGTAAATCAAAACCAATATATTCCACTAACCAATGAAATAATGTTAGTTTATTCCTTGATCCACAATCCCAATTTTGATAACTTCCTTCACATTTTACAGCATCGATCTGGATCCGTCTTTCAGAACAAGTCCAATGACAAAAAGAGTCAAGCCATTTTTTGGTATAAAATCTTCATCACATACAAACTCTGATATCAATTATTCTTGTCTCATTTGAATCACAATCTAGTGGTTATACATAATGCAACTAAAACTCGTGAGAACATGGCAAACTTAGGCGACCACAGCATACCAATATCACATAGTAAGTGCTAGTTGATCCAGCGATTAGTGTAAAACAGAAACCGATTTCAAATTGTGAATACATATAAATTAGTAGGGTGCTAGAACCCCAACGAATGGCTGCCTAGTGATAAACCCACAGAAAACAACAAATAAATGTATGCAATAATTATGAGGGCCATGCATAGGCAGGCCTATGTCATCTGGTGACTGATCCTGCAAGAATGTAGGACTGTCCTGGGAACTTACAGAATTTGTTCAAACGTGTGCCAAGTATAAGCAGGGCAATGAATATACTCAGGGCATTGTGCCAGTACGTAGCAAGGTCTGAGCATTGTCCATGAGAGTTCTTATTGCGTTACAATGAATAGAAATCAATACATTCTTGATTTCAAGTTGCGGTATTGAATTCTGGGGTGGCCTTTCTCTGTTTATGTAAACACAAACTTCTTCAGGTCATGAGAATGTCTTGATCCCAGGCCTCGTTTTTTTCTGTATGCATTAATTTCTTTCAAATTACACATGTATTTGAGAAACATGCTCATATATGTTCGTGAACACTTAAATGTGTTCACGAACATTATGGCTAAAACATACAAAGCTGAGACTAAGATACAAAGTTACACTGAAGAAAAGTTCACCTCTCTGAGAATTAGTGGAAAAAAATAAATAATGATATGAATTTGAGAAAATACAACTTCAGACAAATGACATCATGCCCAATTCAGACAACTGTTGGTCATCTTGCATACATTCACCCAGAGGTGAGTGAACTTTGCCCTTGATGTGAACAATACCATGACAAAAGGCCTTTAAAATTCCAGAGTGTGAAAACAAAGCCTTTTGCCATAAAACAAAACCTGGTATTGGAGAGCACAAAAGATGAATCATCACCATCCTCGGACAAAACCCCAATACAGGCACACAAAAGATCAATAACACTGTGAATGTAGAAGTGGGGTGGGATACTGAATGACCTTTCAAAACTTTGCTCATGAAAGCTTCATTGACCACTGGGCTGACCACATCATGTTCAGTTCAATGTGCCTCAGCAATGTGTGCACTTTGAAGTTTCTCAAATGTATCTGAGTTTTCAAAGCCTAAATTCAAAGTTCAAAATATGTTGACATATTTAAACCAAACATGAAGTTTACATGTTTAATGTGGGTACAGGTATTCTTTCTGGCATTGTAAGTTTCAGTGGGTTTACATTTATGGCATGGGGATGTGATTTACATCTTTGATGGCTCCAAAGCCTTATACCCATTTTTACACATCCAATATAAAATAATGATGCGTTCACATCTACCGCTAAATTACTATCATGGAGTTGGAATTTCCCAAACCCATGGGTATGATTCTATTGAACAAAACATCCACCCACTTCCAATATACTCTGGAACAACTGACTTTGACTATAAATTCTGCTCTTGAAAGTTCTGACAACCTGAAGTTTGAATTCACATGATGTAGTACAGTAGACAGTCTCTATATTTGCAATAAATATGAACACGTACACATTCTTGACGCCTATCATTAGTTGATGACTTTGAGGTATGAAACTTGAAACCACAATTTATGGCAAAGATTTGAAGACGAAAAATTGGGAGTTGGTGTAAATGTAGGCCTACATACATCAACAACGCCTATTTTGAGAGACACCTACTCTTCATGTTTGCTTACATTTTTTGCTAAAAAAGTTACACTTGTGGTTAAACGAAATGTATCGGCCTACTGAAGGGGTGGATTGAATTTATAGAGAGTCATTTTCCGTAGTCATTGATGAACTTCAAAAATACTTTGAGCAGATAATAATGGTCAATGGTTAGGAATGACTCGAAAAATTACTAGACATACAAATTATCTACCAGCAAATTGTTACAAATAATTGGTCAATGGTTAGGAATGACTCAAAAAATTACTAATGAGACATAAAAATTATCTACCAGCAAATTGTAGTAGATTGGCACAGACTGTTTATGACATCATAGGCCTATTCTCAAGTCAATATCAGCTATGATGTCATAGTTCTAGATAATGCAAGATAAGCTTTCAGAGTTCAAAATGTCATGTTTATTCTCGGCCAATGTTTTCATAAGCTTCATGCCACAATACACATTGGTATGTCCATCCAATATTTGATTGTTTGCATAAGTACTATCACTTTCTCCAGTGAGTAAACCAGCACCAGACCTTTGGCCATCAGGTGTGTATGCATCACTCACATATTAAAATCCACATGATGCTTCCATTTTTATGCAAATCAAACTCAATATCTTCTTTTGTTTGCCAGGTATTAATCACCATGACTGACCAAGCAATTAATTGACCTAAATTGTAATTGCTGTTGATTAGTCATCCAGTAATTAGCTGGTCTGACTAGGCCTACAATATTATAGGCCACATCATTTGCATATTAATTCATCCAGAATAGTCACCACTGGTCATTCTTGGTGTGGACAAATTCTAATTAGATGGCTTTGGTCTTGCACAATCACAGCTATAGAATGTATGAAATCATATTTATATTTAAAGCATACACGTGTAAGTTGAAGGGAATGATTAATATTGAATTTAAATTTTTTGACATAATCCCACCATAAATATTAGCCAATACACTCTAAACAAAAATCTAATCAGGGCACTCAAAACATAGAAAGCTAGCCTTTGATAAAGTGGATCAAGTTACCCAGTTTTGCTACATCAAAGATGACGCATCCCCTATCTCCTTTCACGTCTGAATTTAACAATCCAATCCGAAACTGATCCAATATCAAGAGTGGAATTTCAATTTTTAGTAACCAAATGTTGTTAGTGTGTAAAAATGATGACCAATCGCCGGTAAAACATTGCTAAAATGTATAAAAAGCAAGCCAGATGATACGAATTGTGTAATGACTAATCTGAAGCCAGGGATAATATTACAATCCCAGTGCATTATTCGGGGGCATTATTATGCCACACCCGCTAAGCTACTTGATACTTGATTTTTAATCAGCGCCAACTCATCTGGTAAAATCAGATGAACGCAAGACCTGTTGCTTTGTGACTCTTCAGTCTAGTGATGACACTTGATAGGGCCTGTATCTCTTGTATTTACAAAGACCCTGGATATTTTGGAAGAAATATTTGAAGTAATTTGCCTTACCAGACCTAAACCAGAGCAGATGCAGCCTTTTAAAGGGTGCATTGGGCACAATTTCAAAAAATTATCTTCAAATGATGCAAAAATTTTGAAACATTTAAAAAAAAAGAGTTTGGGGATGATATTGTCAAATGCCCCTATAAGTATGACTAGTGCTCTGCAAAAATGATAAATGATAAATACAAAAAATACATATCGGACACACCCTGGTTAATGTTAAACTTGGTGAATCATAATTTTATTTCTTTTTGTGGGTTAATAATTTTGCTTTAAATTCTACAATGCATATAAACAAAGTTTGACAATAACCCACATTTATGTTGCCATGGCAATACCCCAATATCCTAAATCAAATCAAGTGTCAAATTTACCTGAAAGCGTTTATTATTTGAAAAAAAAATAACCTAAACAAAACTCAATAGCTTGTGAAATTCAAGGTTACTTCCAATTTCTTGCTTGCTCATTTTATTAGAAACAAATTTCTTGCCATTTCCATTCAAATCAAACAGCAATGTGTGAATATTATTTTGATTAAATTTTAACATCTTTTCTTCGTCACAATTGTAGCAGAAGAAAGGCATGTCAATCAAAAAATCATCATAAAAGCACTGGCTTGGCGCAGTTTCCCCCTTTTAATGCCTCAAGTTCAACGTACTCGACACTGCATTCAACGAGAACAATTACCAGGCGAATAGACCTCAAGGCTACAACACAATCTCATCCCCACGTGATGCATGGTAGCAACCACTAAGCCACTATAAGCAATAGGATGACATCAACCACTAGTATGATGTCGAAAAACGCACCAGGACTCACCAATTACCGGCGCTAACACCACGGCTCGTTTTACAACAGAGCTTTTTGAGCGGAGGTATCAACGTAACACAAACCTCATCTTGCAAAACCAATAGCCGTACAAATCATGACTTTCCGGTGTTAGCTGGGCTCATTAATAATTCATCGTGGAATCGAGTAGAGGGATTGGCTGATATATTTGCAAACACTAAAGTGACTCATCGTCGAGTGAATGATCTCTCTTCTCTCGTGGAGGCCTTTTCATGTGCAAACCGCAACGATAGGGGAAATACCATGCAATATGAGCTGTGGATTGCATTGTTGCTACTACATGAGACTGCGATGCTAATTAACAGCTATTGAGTGTACAAATCTTCTGTCAATTTCAATTGGGCAGGTTTGGGGAAATAAAATAAAACTTGGTTGATTTGAATGTACAGTATCTAATTAAGGCTGAAGCAGGTACATGCCTTTAAGGAAATAGGATGCTTTAGAGTGTCACTAGAGCTAATTGGTATTTAATTACTTCTTGATATGTCAACAAAGTTATAACTATAAACAAAAATTAAAATTGCACTCCTTTTCAGTTGAAGTATGTATGATGTGTCTCTTTTTGGGGTTGATCATTTGCTTTGATTTTATACAACTTTCAAACATTTTGAAAAAGAAACACAATTTTGGAAAAGAAACTTCCAAAATAAAAAAATGCATGATAAAAATTGAATGGTTAAATTGTGAAAAATGTTAAATATTCAACACACAGGCCTAATTTTTATCATAACTTCCACCAGTTTAAGAAAACTATAATTCAAAAGCCCATCAAATAACACTTGCACTGATATACGTTGCTACATGTGGCAACGTCCTGTACGTACACTATGTACATCTATACAAAGGACGAGTCACTCCACCAGTACCACCTGCGCTAATAACGCAACCACTGCTGGCTTCTCTGCTTTCCCATCTACCGCCAGCTACGCACTGAGCTGATGAGTGGGCGAGTCAACTGCCCGCAGCCTGCGACAGCTTGTTTGGATTTGCCCAGATGCAACCTGGACGGACGATTCAACGACTCATCACCCTGATTTGCAAAATCTCAAGTCATCTTGTTTAACAGAATTGAGATGATTTTGATACTACGGTACTCCATCATTACGAGCCTTATTGAGTGACTTTGCAAATTAATGATCTTTTCAAAATGGGGTAAAAATTGAACTCTTGTGTGTACAATGACAAGATATTGAAGTCAACACAGACCAGTGATCAATCACACATCATTCAGTGTAGATAAGGCATGACTCCTACTTGATCAAACAGGATCTTAGTATCTTGTGATAAATGTGAGCTCATCGCATCCTGATTTTTACTAAATAAGAGAGACCAAGGTTTATCAACTTATGAACAGCCAGCTCACCATATGGGCCTGATCTTATGATCATTAGTAATTTGAAATGTTTTAAAAAAAGATAAATTCAGACTGCTAAGCCAAATTGCGCAACAGCACTCATCATGAAAACCTTGTGACTCTTGCTCATCGAGTCTGATCATATCATAAAAATTTAACACATCATTAATTTGTCCCATTGGATGCAGGTCTAGTCTTCAACAATTTCTTAGAAATTGGTCTTTAAGAGCTTTATAAAGTGTGCATCCATGAATGATTGCCTCCATTTCACCCACACACACAATTCGCAAGCCTTGGATTCAATGAGTTGGCAATATTTTATTACCAGATGCTTCTTCGATCTCAAGATGCTTTTCTCAAGAATAAAACACTTGTTGTATAAAAGTTCTCTCAAACAGTACGGTACTTTATCAGGTGCATTTATGAAATCATGAATTTGTATCTATGTCAGTACTTGTTGGCAATTTTTTGTACCATTCAATCAAAGATCTGCCTTTTATTTATTGACACAATTCTCTGAACTACTTTCTAAATGACGATATCATAACTTTGTAGAATTTCCAGGAGGATAGCTGTATTGTCCCTTAAGATTTTTGTTTGACAAAACGGGTCAAAAAAACTTAAAAAACGAAGTTTTACAAATAAAGGGGTATATATGAACCTTATGATTGACAGTTATAAAAGATTTAGGCTAGATATTTCAGGTCCAAAGATTTGCAACTTCTCTTAAAAAGTTACTCTGGGACAGAACTAAAAACTGGTTTAAATGTCCTTTCAGATAGACATTGCGTAATTTCTAATTTAAGTTACATTATTACAATTGTTGAATTGTCTATAAAAATTGACTTTTGAAATTGAATTTACAGAGTTAATCTCCTGTTTGACAACTCCTTTTGACAACAAAAGTCACAGAAAGTTCACCGCAAGCAAACAGACAAATTTGAACTTCTCATGCTTGACTGCAAATGCATAAAATGGTCATTTTTAAAAAGAATTTGGTTCAAAAAATTATGCAAGGAAGTAATGCTTCTTGACTTTACAAAATTTATTTTGAGTTTATGGACCAGAAATAAGTTGGTTTCTACCAAAATGAATGACTCACTTTTTGCAAAACATACCCTGCCCAATGTCTGAATGGTTTCTGTAGTGAAATGCTAATTTAGGCCAAAAGGACCTTTCTCAGACCACTTCAAAAATTCAATAGCCTATTGATTGATAGATAATAAGACTTACTCAAGTTGTTAGTATTGGGTATTGGATGTAGGCAGAGACCAAATATTCTGTGTGGGCAAAGTTAAGAACTGTTCTTGCTCATGATCAGCAATAATGCTAAAACCTTTTTATTGCTCTATACATTGTAAAATCAAATGATAGGGGATTCGTTATCATTAAATTCATCAGGAGTGACAATACAATTTGATTACGAGCAGGAATATATTTCTTTTTCAGAATGTGAGTTTGTACCAGAGAGGTGCCTGGTTTGTACACATGTGTGCAACTTGTTGGTTTGAAATGGGAACTATAGATTGAATTCACTCAAGCTGCAGATACATACTGTAGGACCTATAAATGCAACTTTGGACTTGAACCAATTCCAAGCAATGAAATCACTTTCTAATCTTTCTGAGCACAATTTGGACACTATGATTAATACTTCTTAAAGATAACACAATCGGATACGGGGAGAAAATAGATGTAATATACTGTAATAAAACAGTCTATTTTCTTGATCAAAAATATTGGCAACTTTCCCGGTGGGTCTCGATGACTTCTTATCAATTGACAACTTGGACTTCTACGCAGGATATAAGTCATCAATTAGGGTGAAAACGAAAACATTCAATTAGCACCAATTTATGACAAAGACCGTTAGATCTGAAACAGGAAAGCACAATGTTCATAGGGGCACTAATTGTGAAGCTTAACTGCCCCTCAAAATTAAAATGCAGTGCATGCAATTCAGATAACAGACAAGTTACTTTCTTCTACATTTTTTGTACCTTTAAGAATTCATGTCGAGCAAATGATCCAATGTTTTTTCGTTATTCTAAAGACTGAACTTTTGTCATATGGTACAACCTTCAAATGAAAACTTGCATCACCAATATTTTGCATAAACTGCAATTTTGACTTAGATTATACATGTACATACCTTATTCGTTTGAAGTCTCCGTTTGACAAGTTTAGAACAACTTATATTGACAGAGTTCACTACATGTGAGTTATTATACTCCATAAAAGACCTTCCATCGATCAATAGAAGATTGTCTATCTTTCCTTGAAACAATCGCTCGGCTAACGTTTTGATGTCTAGCGTGCGAGTTCTTCGCCCACTCGGCGGAGTGGGAGGCGGTTGCTTTGGCAATGACATTGTGAGCTTGGG
>JXSR01S002904.1:8231-19810 GCA_000969725.1 Ophiothrix spiculata | reverse complement strand
TTTGGGATCAGTTAGCCATAAATTATCAATTTTCAAGGACTTTCAAGGACTCTGTGCAAATTTCCAGGACTTTCAAGGCCTTGAAAAGGTGTTTTCAAATTCAAGGATTCTCAAGGACCGTACGAACCCTGTGACATTATTTTCCTGTTCCAAATTCATTCTTATATTATAAAGTGGGTCACAAAAAAAAATCCCTACTGACCTGAGATTTGAGTTGCATAGAGTAGACATAACAGCTTGGTGATGGCGAGTCGACACATCCTTGCTGGAATTGTTCCAATCAGTGTTCCCGCTAAGGCTGTATGTCGCGAAATTGGCACAGAAGCTGTAAAAATTGGCGCAAGGGGTTCCCAAAACAAAAAGTCAAAAATAGGGCTTTGGTTATATATAACGTTCACTTATTTCAGTTTTATTTAGATTATATTCAAAATTACTCTTTATTTTTGAGGTAATCTTTCCAAAATTGGCAATTGCAAGATTTTTTTATTTTATTTCGTTTTGGCCCAAAGCCAAAATCCTTAGCGGGAACAGTGGTTCCAATGATCTGTGGATGTTACAAAACTTTAATTACTCATGAGTTTCATGGTGTACTCTTAACTTATGATCATCAGTACCCAATCGTCAGGCAGATAGCATCAAATCTTACAATGAAGTCTATTTTTGGGTCACTCATTTTCAAAGCAATGGACACTAATTTAAACCCACACTGCTGAAAGTACCAACAAAACCTAATATTTCTGAAAATATTCATTATCTACCTGATTCGATCATTATGTGGGGATTGTCTTTCAAAAAATTTCATACTCTTCCCTATATAAGCAATGAAATTCATTGGCCTTAAGGCAAAAAAAAAATTCTTTGGTTGCCCTCCAGAGCTTTTTTTCAGAGAGGGTCGGTCGTTTTTTTTTTTTTTTTTTTTAATTTTTTTTTTAAATACTATTCCACGGACTGCTTGGTCGATTGGCCGCTCGAGCGTTCACAACTTCCCCGGCGACATCAAAATCAAAACAATCAAATACTTCTGGTAGTGATTTGGGACATTCTAAAAATTTTGAGGGTTGAATATCGAAAAAAGCAAAAATATAACTTTTTTTGTAGTTTTCGGTAAGTTTTGCATATTTTTTTAGAAAAAAAAAATTTCAATGAAAAAAAGTTTGGGTTGGGCTGAAAAATAGGGTCGGTCGGTGGAGGGCAACCAAACAATTTTTTTTGGCCTAAAGGAGCTTCGTTCGATTGCTCAAAATTTAATTTTCATGGTCATATCAAATATGAGCACTAAAGAGGTCTAAATTTCAAATTTCAGCTGAATTGGTCAAACGGTTTTGATTTTATGGGGACCTTTGTATTTTAGAGCGTCCTATACCGTTACTATATAGAGAATTAGTTATGGTTACCATAATTAGACACATTTTCATGTATACCCGCCAAAATGAAACATAACTGAGCTGTAAAATGTCACATTGATTATGAGAAATATATGGGCAAAATCTCAAAAAATTTGAAAAAAAGTTGAGCCAATCTAGCTATGCTCCTTAAAAAAAGAAAAGCTTTTGATTAGCATAACATAGGGGAAGGATTTGGTCGGTTGGTCGGGATTTGACAGTGATGAATAAAAAAGGACAACAACTAAAAAGACAAAAAAAAAACCCATAACTATGTATTTTGATTAGATCTTTGTGTTTTTGGATTGAATATATAAAATATTTTAACTTTTTTTTGAAAAGCTAATCTTTTTTTTAAAGGTGTAGGTTCCTATTTTAGGATATGTATAATTTTACGTTTAACTTATTGACCTGAAATGCATTGTGCAAGGTTTCAACCTTTGCTTGTGTCTTGTTTTCTCCTGAGAGCCAAAAGAAAGTATGCAACCCTGGGGATGAGGCTGTTATGAAAATACAAAAGAAATGGAAAATAGGTATACCAATTAATTTTACATTTGGTACTATATCTTCGAAACTATAAAGAATTTGGAGGTGAAATTTTGGATTCATAATCAGAAAAATATGGGCTTTCATTTGATATCAAAAAATATACTACTTCCGGTTGAGCCCTGTGGATGAGAATGTGATTGGAACCTACACCTTTAATGTTAGAAATGAATTTTTTCTACCAGTCAGTTATGCCAGTGAGGATGCATTGGAGTTACTTACCTGATTACTGCTTGGTGTCAGAAGTTAAGAATTGTCTAAAAATAGTAAATCCACGAAAACTGCTTTCTTTTTGCTGAATAACTTTAAAATGCCATTTTATCTTCTTTTGAGTAAAATCAGTGATTCCTAGACTTCTGGTAGTTCGTCAGCTATCCTCCAAAAACCAGGTATTGATTACCTTATTGAGTGATCATATGTCTGTTATAGTACAGATTCTCCCAAACTTCTGCTTGCAGGTTTGCTAAAGCCACCTATCAATAATCCGATTATTGAAGATCTTATTGATCAATTAGATGTTACAAATTATCATTGTCACCTTTTTATATAAAACACTTCCATTAAATTTATGCACTTTCATCAAGTACAATGACGTGGTATTTTTGATATTCTGTTCTTTTTGTTTATCGGTAGTTAGCTTTTAGATTCCAGTTACATAAATTTTCTTTTAAAGACGTGACATTAACCAGTTGTATTCATATCGCAAGCTGTTGCCTCTAAAATTAGGTGAAATAATTTTGCACATTGACCTTGATCTTAATGACTTAACTGTGAACTTTCTACATAGTGTTGCCATGGCATGCCACTTTGAGCCAAATCGGGCAACTTAAAACTCACCAGAAACAAATCATTAACTAAAAGTTGGCAACTGTATTTTATGAAACTTCCTGTGATAGAGAATGTGTTTCAATTTGAGCAACTTTGAATCAACATATTACAACCTTTATCATCAAGCCCGTAGCCCCCCCCCCCCCAAAAAAAAAAAAATTGACAATGTACAAAAAAGTCCACAAAAATTCCCTAAATACCCACCATAAGAGGACCTAAAGCGCCAAAACATGTAAATGGAAGGCTGTTTTTACCAAAATACTAAACAAAATGCTTGGAAAAACTACCATGACTACTGAAAACCTTGGTTTTTTTTGTGTTTTTTTTTGCTTGTCACTTTGTCAAAACCCCTAAAATTAGTTTTGGGGCGACCAAAACGAAAAATTTTCCTCCTGAAGGTCCACTTTTTGAAAATCATCACCCCCTTTAAAAAATCCTGGCTACGGGCCTGGTTATCGTTATGCTGGTAACACTATCCATCTATTTGCATGTTTCTACTCAAATGTAAAATATAAACCGATCATGTTTACCATGTAAGAATACCGTATCGCATCCGATTATTTTTGCTTTCACTTCATGAAATAATGTGTAATGTACGGAAAGTAAAGGTTGATTGACCTTTTGCGCGGCGATGCATTGTGATAATCGGATTCTCATAACCGGTTGCGTTTCTACAGGATTGCGACACGTTATTTACACGGCAATAACCACCTCCAGAGGTGGGTACAAAACACGGGTAATTGTCTTACACAGAATTTGAATAAACCGATTCTTTTGCGTTTCTACAGGATGACTTACCCGGGTCTCTTAAACTTAAACGTCATTACCCGTGTAAGCATACTTTTGTAGAAAAATGTTGTATTTTTCTTCAAAATGGGGGTCTGAAGAACTGAACCACACTGAATCAAACTGATAAACCTATTTTAATTTTAAGTTCAAATATCACCAAAGCATTGTGCATTAGGTGATTCCAAAAGTTGACACACTATCAACTGTTTTGGTGTTTCATACATAATTCTAAGGGTACATGTATTGAATAAAATTATACCTTACAACAAGCACACACAGGAACAGGTCCTCTTACACCTTAATATGATAATTGTTTCTTTCAGAATGAATGAATATTCAGAGGAGAGCCCACAAAAATATGTCACTACGAATTGAGTAAGAGAAAACCAAGAGTGTGCAATAGCTCAAAAACATATGAACATAATCAAAATGGCCATGCAACCAAATTTAATCTCCTATAGTGTATGTAGTTTGTCACTTTTCCAATCCATGGATGAAGCTAGTTTTTTGGGTGTGTTCTTGTTTGGTTGCATAATAAAAATTCAAAAAAAATATAATAGACGCTTCCGTAAAACAGTTGCGTTCTACACCCTCATATGTTTTCATCATATTTCCACCCACTTATTACATGGTTAATTATGTCGAAGGCCGGGGGGGGGGTACTCACATATTAAGGTATACGGGGATGTGCCGCTGGAATGGGTCGCTTTTTCACAAAAAATCCATAAATATGGGTCCCACTTTTAGCACCAAAATCCCTAAACATGGGTCACATTTACAAGAAATGCAAGCCAGAAAATTTTGAAAAATCAGCCTATTTTTGGAGCAAAATCCCTAAACATATGGGTGCACTTTTTCTCAAAAATTACCCTTTAAGATGAGTATGGGTTCCACGGTCTGAGCCGCACACCCTCGTTCAGACCAAAGTTGAGTACCCCCCCTGGGTCGAAGGATGCAATGTGGGGCTTCATTGTAGGAGAGAAATATGGATGGGGCTGACTCGGGTACGCTGCCATTTTGTATCCCAAATATCACTTGATTGTTATTGGATTAAACCAAAACAAAACATAAAACAAAGGACCAAGGTGTATACTGAAAGGGACTAGCTTAGATTCCACTTATAATTCAAAACTTATATAAATACTCTTATAAAGCTTGAAAATGTATTGAAATTGATTCATCAACACTTTAAGTGTTTCTAATTCTTAAATCTGTATTTCAAAAATAGATTGAACAGATAAATGAAAGCTGCTCGAGACATCAGAGAGAACAAATCAATCAAAAATACTTTGTATGACCATCACAGGGGTGGAAACAAGGTACTGGTAAATTTTAAGGCTACAAATACTGTTCCAGGTAGTTTTTATGACTAGTCTAAAACTATAATCTCTTCAAAAATTATTCTTTTATCATAAATTTTGAAGTGGGAAAAAAAGTTTGCGAAAGTGAATCAAGTGGAATTTTGGATGGACAATCCAAAAGGTATTAAAATTAATTGGTGACAAGAAAAAGTATAAATTTAAAACTCTGGACCCGTTCTTTTTTTGAAATTAGAAAGTATGGGCCTTATTTTTTAATATATAATTCAAAACTCTGAACCTGTTTTCTGGAATTCTAAAAGTCTAGACCTGATCTTCTTTTTACATTAGAAACCTATCTGAAGCTTTTTTTCTTTTGAATTAGAAACTCTGAATCTGTTTTTTTTAATTATTCGAGTAGCAATAATAAACAATATAAAATATGAAACTTTTTAAAACTCAATTAAAATCAAATATCCTGTACATAAAGATGAAAATTAATCTTTGGGGCAAGTATTGTTTATAGTGTTTTGAATTAAGTTGATTTTTGGATGACCATCAAAAAGTTATCAAAATCACTGGGCGTTAAGTGTTGAATAAGGAACAACAAATCTAGGTTAGCCCCTTTATAACAACAAATGATGGATACCACGAAGACCTTGACATATAATTCACAAGCTGTGTTTTTATTCATCATATTCTAACACAATAGACATCTTGTGTGATCAGGGTGATTCAAAACCCTGGGGGAGCCACTCAAGTATAATGTTGCAGGCATTGTGTGACCAGTTTTTCAAAGCAACCCCTAAAGGGTGATTTTTTTCTGGAGCCAAAATATACCCTGTTTTTAATACCTTTAACGGTGTCACCTGATTCACACTTTTAAGGCAAATGGTCTAATTTTTCAAATCTTAGTTTTCAATGTCATATGAAAGATCACCACTTGAGATGCTTTAATTTCAATTTTAGTTAAATCGGAACAACAGTTCTGATTTTATGAGCAATTTTGTATTTTCCACTTGACTTTACTGTGTCAGTAATTTTATGGTTATAACTATTTAACCTATTTTCACTTATGTCTTGGAAAATTCGACATGTGTCAGCCGTAAAATTTCACATGGGTAATGAGAAAAATATGAGGAATGCTTTGGTACCAAAATCTCAGAAAGTTTGAAAAAATGCTGACCAAATCAGACAGGGCTCCTTTAATCCTCAAAAACAACCCTAAGTCACCTTTTTCTTGGTCACACTATGCCTGCAACATATTCTTGAGTGGCCCTCCCGGATTCAAAACCTACACACACTTTCGACTTTTTACTACTACATACATATGCAGAAATACTTAATGATAAAAACTATTTCAAATAATTTCGGACATGAAAATTCAAAGTCAGAATTGTGTGCGTAATTTACGGAAATACACAACCCCCTTTCAGATAAGCATGATGTAAGAGTACCGTGGATTACTGGTTGGAAACAGTGTTGTGTACTTCCTGATATCCTGTTGTCACAACTTCAGGATACGCGGTGGATGCGTTCAGATTTTCAGTTTGTGTCCGAAATTTATTTGAAACAATAGATTCAAGATTCAAGATTCTTTATTTCCATATAAAAACAATACATCAATAATAGTTATTCAATTAATGACTGAAATTCACATATCAGTTTTTATCTATTAGCTGATTCAAAAAGTTCACACACTATCAACTGTTTTGTTGTTTCATACATAATTCTGAATTACTTTTACAAACTGATAAACCTATTTTAATGATTTAAGTTCAAATATCACCAAAGCATTGTGCATTAAGGTGATTCCAAAAGTTGACACACTATCAACTGTTTTGTTATTTCATACATAATTCTAAATAACTTTTACAAACAATTAACCTTAATTTAGTGATTGAAATTTAGGTCATGTAAGTCTTTGGGTTCTGATAAGGGTGATTCAAAAAGTTCACACACTATTCACTTTTATGTTATATATCTTTGAACATCCTGCTAGGTTGACTTGGAACAGATCATTGACAACGAATTCGCAATACATCTCGCTTGATAGTAGTTTTTAAAGGATTTTATCCATTAATTCTTTCACTCCGGAATTTCTTTTTAACAATCCGTCCTATTTGGTCGGTAAGCTGATGATAGCTGTAGCGCGCAAGGATTATTCTTTTTGCTAATACAAATGATTTTAAAGAGGTATCTAACCTCTTCGTATCAGCTGCATGTAGGGTTGGCAAATTTTCGACTAATTTCGGCTTTCATTTTTTCTCTAAGGCTATTTGAAAAAATTATGTTGAAGTAGAAATTCCGGCCAATCGGGCACGCTTTTGCGAGCGGCTTCCCGGAAAGAAAGAGTTGAATCACTATCAGGCCAAATGAGTTCACAAACCACCTCGACAAAATTGTGTTCAAAGTCACCCCAGTTTACAGTACTCCATTCATATGTGGAGTTATCATAATAAACAGTATCTTTTTATGATTGACATGCACATATCAAAGTCAATTAAGGTGATTCAAAAAGTTCACAATTTTCCCTTTTAAAAATTGTCAAGTGAATGGAAAAAAAAAAATCAAAAGCTGCCATATTTCATAAATTTGTCTAAGTCATTATACAGTATCCATCCTTGGGTCATTAAATAAACACACTGAAGTATTATAAAGCCAACTGTGAAATACTGTAAACGCCATTATTTTTGCACTCAGTTATTTTTGTGCACAGCCAATTTTAAACCATTTGGCGCATTTTTATTTTTGTGAACATTGGCCGAGTACGGAATATCCTTTGCAAATACACATTATTTTTCGCAGTGCATTTATTTTTGCGCTAATCCCACTTTGCGCGAAAAGCGCAAAAATAAATGTAGTGCGGAAAATACAGTATTGAACGATTATTATCACCCTGACAAACTTATCAGCATAAGGCACATACAGTAAAACTATACATATGACATTGAGCAGCAATTAAAAAACTAGTACCATGCAACTTTCTTTATTATTATATACTTCCATTTATTGTTATATACCCAACATAATAAATTTTGGGCACCCAATTTGTTAAATGCATGTCACATGACATGAAGTAGTTTCACCTACTTCATGATTTAAATCCTTACCAAATTTCTGCCCAACAAATAAAGTAAAAACGCTGTATGTGCATTTATAAAACAAAGCAGATACTGCCTTGAAACATGAAATTTCACCTCAATCCACTCCCATGCTAGAAGGTTGTATGTACACATGTTTGACATGGTAGATACTGCTTTACGTTATGCAAGAGCATTGATCGTCTGCTCATTGTGAAAGATTTCTCCAAGGCAAAAAGCAGTTGTTGTAATGTATCTGCATTGCACGTATTGCAGTTTTACTTTGATGAGCAGATCTGACAAAATCTACTGAAAAAAAAGCACAAAACTGGAAAATGGGTTTCTCCTAGTAATAAGCAATACATGGTGGATCAAAAAACTTAGAACCCAAGTTCAAGGCCATGTTTCACACAGTAATTGTACCTCAATCAACTTGAATTTGCACAGGATTCATTGTTAATACCTTTTAAACAATCCCTGAAAATTTCTGAGATAAGTAAGCCATAAATTGCTTTATGGCTTACTTATCTCAGGAAAATTTTATGCAATTTGCATCATTAGGTCTTAAGATACAGCTCTTTATGTAAACCATCCTTCAAATTGGCTTATCCACGAAGGCTTTTCTTCATTTTTGTCTTCAATCTGACCCCCTTGATCTGCACCATATTTTGTTCAACACGTGTTGTAGGTTAAGTTACGCATGTTTATCTGATGAAAGTGATTGATCATCAATTTTGAATTGAATGATGTTCCCAAACATAACTTCAGATAATGGAGCCCAAGTTTCAACAACGTAATGGTGCAGTTCAGATTACAGGTTCATACAAAAGGCCTCTGAACTCCATCTCACGTAATTTTGATTGTTTGTATGTTTTTGTTTGTTTTGTCTTCTTCGGTAAATGTTTTCCAACAGAGTGGTTGGACTTAGTTACTCAATCGATGTCAGATAGATTTCAGGTCCTTAGGTGCTGTAAAGTGACGAGATTACATTTAAAGATCAGCTAGGAAAATGCCTTGAAAACACCTTCAATTCAAGCAGGGAACGCCCGTAACACAACATGCAGTGCAATACCTGCAGGTTAGAGTACTTAAATTGATTGTAGGTTTAAGTCAGAAGGAGAGAGAAGCAATCGTGGACAAGCCACGTTGAAGCAATATTTTAATAATGGGCTATATCTTAAAAACAAATGATCAAAACTTGACCAAAAATGCAGGAATGGTTTAAAACCTATCCCACTTGATGCCTTTGCCAACTGAAGTTGATAGAGGTACAATTGCTAAGTAAAAAATGACTTTGAACTTGGGTTTTGAGTTTTTTGAACCACCCTGTACAATATGGTTCTATATGGCAAACAAATATTCTGCAAGATTCATTCATTACTTGAAAGCTTTGCCAACTATTCATGTTGGATGATCAAACACGTGGTCTATTGCAGGCAGATAGCACACAATAACATCACACTTTTCTTATACAATCTAAAGCTCAATTAAGGCATAAATGACACATAGCAAAAAAGATAATAAATTATATTCAACACACATGAGGTTTGGCAATCTGGTCAACAGTAAAGGTTTTTTCCATTGACTAATACATGAATACATTAGTCCTGATGAACTAAAACAAAAGGTTATAGTTAAAACTTACAGTTATAAAATATTAAAAGTTTAAAATGAACACATATAACAAGTACCCATGTTTTTTAATGGACAGAATCAAATTACACACATTTGAAGAGTACAATTTATGATACAAAAAATATATTACAAACATATGAGCACAGGGTTAGTACGCTTTTTCACTTACAGAATTTTAGGACTTTCACTGACTTTTTAAAGAACATATCAAGGACTTTCAAGGACTTTTATCGGTAGCGGCCGGCGGAATATGTATCAACAAAATACATTTATTGTCGCCCATTTTTGGATAAAAAACATTGCATGGTAAATTCTTTTGACATATTTATTCTTAATATTTCTGACATTCAACAATATTTTTTTGATAAGGTCAGCTTTAATTTTCAAGGACTTTCAAGGCCTGGAAAATGCAAAAATAAAATTTAAGGACTTTCAAGAATTTTTAAGGACCTGTACTAACCCTGGAGCATAAACAGGGCATCTCTAAATATGGTGCTAGTTAAAAAGCGCCCTCTTTGGCTAGAATGACACCAGTTTGATACACTTTACACCATCATTAAGGTATATTCTCAGCCTTCCAATGCTGTTTATTTTCATAAATATGCTTGTTTCAATCTTGAAATGTGTTCAATTAACTTTGGAAGGGAAAAATTGCTGACACTTTTTCTAAGAAAGAGGACTGCACATATGTTTATCAATAGTTAACAAAATTATGATGGATAACATTTTGTTTATCAATAGTTCTAGTATAAATCGGCATGATTGATATTTTAACAATATAGAACCGATAACATTTTGTTTATCAATAGTTCACAAAATTATGATGGATAACATTTTGTTTAATCCAATTAAAATTCACTCATGTTTCTTTAGCTTTCGCCATCTCTTTCTGATGGCTTGATCACAAAATGTATGTATTTGAAGTTGACAGTGATATAATGATATCCTTTTGTGTTATTAAATAGTTCAAGATTTCCGCTATCCATAAATACAAAATAAGAACAGTCAACAGAGAAGTTACGTAATGATATCATAACAGTTCAAGAATATTGCCAATTTATATTTAAAAGTCCTATTGCTTTATATCATTAATACTTTAAGACATATATTATGGTACTGCACTGCCTTAGCCAATAGTACTTGTTTTATTTTGGTATGTATGGATAGATGAGACCTTAATTTATTTACGGTGTCTGGTCCATGATAGATCTGCCCAAAATTGTCTAGAATAAATCGGCATGATTGATATTTTAACAATGTAGAACCGATATTTAAAATAAAAATTAGGCGTCACCGCGGACTTGTTTTTGCATGCGAGTCAGTTTAAAAACAGCATTTTTGGAGGTTTTTTGGGAAAAAATAATACAGGGGTCCATGGGAAATGTGACAAAAGTGACATTATTTAGTGTTGATTCCAAAATTCCACCCGCAATTTTTTGTCAATTTTTTCACAAAAGTTGCGCACAAGTATGTTCTTTCAAATAAAACAATAACAATTGGGGATCAACAAACTAATTTTCCAGAAAAATATTAAAATATGGCAATTTTTAGCTTCAAAACACTATTCAGAGTATATGCGCATGCGTATTGCGGCACTTACCTACTCGGAAACTAGCACGTACTGGTACGCATGGACAGCATGTGGACCAGACACCTTAACATAAATCTGATGCTACATCTGCCAATTTGAAATTCATGGACTAACAATGTGTCAAAACAGTATTTTCTTTTACCAAAGAGGGCATTTTTGTCTTGCGTAATCTTTATACAGACACCCTGATCATGTAGCAAACTATAAAAAAATACATTTCTATATGGTACTGATGTCAATATGCAGAAATATTTCCACCAATTGGAAAGTTACTAAAGCACCACAAACAAGTCCAAAATAGGCATCAAATGGTCTGTTGTCTTACAGGAGTATATGGTCCAATTTTTCAAAATTTAGTTTTCAGTATCATATAAAAGATGATCACTGTAGAGGTATAAGTTTCAACGTTCAGCTGAATCGGTCAAAC
>JXSR01S002903.1:139167-149639 GCA_000969725.1 Ophiothrix spiculata | reverse complement strand
ACAGAAAACGGTTCCAATGTATTATTAATATTTTATGGCAGAAAAAAGGGCACTGTTACTCCGTTAAGCGTCCATTACGGTGTTACGAAATAATGGGTCAAATATCCATTACGACATTAAGGGGTAAATTTTAGTGTATTACGACTAAGGGGAATGATTTTGAACCATTTTACGACATTAAGGGTTAGAATTTGCTGTACATGGTTTCGACATTTAGGGTCCGATTTTGAGGTGCTCTGACTAGCATGCGTACCACTTTTTTCATGGACCCCCCCCCCTCCCCCGGGAGTTAATACTTGAGTTATTTATATTAAAAGTGGCGAAGGGACTTTTTGAGTGCCTTGTATTTATTTTTCATTTGCCAGTCCGTACCACTTGGGTGTCATTTATGAAGACAAGTTTTATTACTTTTCAAGTTTTACTATCGATATAATATCCATACCCCAAAAGTGATAAATTTGATATCCCTTGTTTTATTACTTTATAACATTTTGCTTTTGGCTTTATATTATACAGCCCGAAGTCATCTCTCCGCATTGGAGCTATAGAAAGTCGCTGTAAAGGAGGTACAGTCATTGCATATTAAGTTAAAGAAGAATTATTACAAGAAAGGGATGATTTAATTATTTCAAAAAACAGATGAACACTCTATCTGAAGTACATACACCAAATATACGCCAAAGTTGTTCCCTTCTATTTTTGTTTCGATCCATACGATGTACGCTTTATTTTTACGGACATGGTTGTTTGCATAATGAATACGCCAGAATAAGAACATCCCAACTCCGATAGCTCCCTTCTGTTCAGGTATGTAAAATATAAATGCATATAAATCTCTGGAAATGCTTTCAAATCAATAGAAAGCATTTCCATGTCTTTATCTCAATCGTAGTGTCACATTTGACCTTGTAGTTGACATTGTTAGACATTGTTAGATAATTTTCCTAGCATATAGTTGCAGAGGGGAGCTCATGGAGTTGGGTTGTTCTTGTAATGGCTGTTTAAATAGCAATTATCTAACAATGTCTAAACAAGTCAACTACAAGGTCAAATGTGACAATATGATTAGGATATTGACATGGAACTGCTATTTTAGTGATGTGAAAGCATATTCAGAAATGTGTATGCATTTACATTTTATAAATAGAAATAACAGAAGGGAGCTATTGGAGTTGGGACGTTATTATTCCGGTCGGTTCATTATTGTCGAAACTCTGTGTGAGACACTGTTTACTGAGGCTACTCAGTGACAGATACCATTCAGCAAGACAATGCGATAAAATACGTAATACTGTAGTCCACACCCATTCATACAAAGATCTTGACCTACGGCCATTGCGGATTGAACGCTGATTCTTTTTGTGCATGCAGTTTTGTTACAAAAAGATTTCTTATCTTTCCTGTTCTTTATCATGTGATCTTTAAGATAGCTGCTGAATTTTTTATATCTTTTTCTCTATCTGTTGGCAGATGATACATTTCAATGCCACTTCAAAGCATTTAATAGTATTTAAAATATATATATTCTAAACATTCTAAAGGGACAGTTTTTATGGCTTAAAAGTGTACGCCTAGGTTAATGTTTTGTGTGCTTCCTTTTAGTATTTATTACATCATCAGTTTTCTATATTTTGCAATCTGATATATTTATGTAGCTCGGTTCAGATGTAGTTAGATCGTAGAACAAATGCTTTTAAGGAATTGTACATGATAATTCAGACTTCAAATACTAGCAAAGCAATGGTTATATGAAATACTCTATGAAAAACAACAACCTTGAACACTAAATTTGACTATGAAGCACATTTTAATGAATAAATATTGCTTACACGGAAAATAATTATCAACTGTAATTCTATAAATATGTGTATCTTAATCATCGTTAGATTTCAATAAGATAAGATAATTTGAACTACACAAAACTGAGAGATTTCTGATCATAGGTACACTCAAAGAAATTTCCCGTAAATTTAAGGTAAAATCACTGGCAATTCGGTTGCCAACACTTTACCGTAAAATTTACAACTTTGCCGTAAATTATTATACGGTATTTTACTGTATTTTTACATGTGGCTGTTTATTTTTCTGTAGTTTACCGTTAAATCATATTTTTAAGGACCTTTCCTACCTGTTTCAAATCATAGGTGGAACTTCCCCGTTTTTTCCACATATTTACGGTAAAAAGACGTCCAATTTACATTTCGTCCGTAAATATTTTCATACGGGAATTAACCGTTAAAAAAACTGGTTTTCTACCGTAAAAATACGGTCATTTTGTAGGTTTTTTTTTTTTTTTTTTGTAGTTACCAAATTAACCATTTTTAACATATTGTATATTGCCATATATAAAGAAGTTTGTTTTTTAGTGAAACCAATAGCCAAGGCTAATATATAATCTTTAGACTCTAATTTTATGTATGCGAAAGATTATAATAGCAAAGAATACTTTGGTAATAGTGTGTCATGTGTATGTTTACGAGTGCACACCACTAATTAGAATTCCTATTCTTTTATATGCAAAGATACCATGATGTTTGGCCCAAAATTTCACATTCAGGAGGTGAAAATGCAGTAAAACCTTTCATATTCTAAAATAAAATGAAATTTCCTATCAATTTAGATGCATTCCATTATGGGTTCAGCTGCTCATTTTTTGCTAGACTTTCGCAAAGATTTACCATGTTACGGACGGCCGGTACTTCTAGATCATTTTGCGATCCTAAAGTCTTGGGCAAATCACCAAATATCTACACATGTTTTGGAAAAACGAAGTGTTTCTCATCAATATTTATAAAGACACATCTAAAGTAGAAATCTAGACCACAGATAAGGCACTCAAGCTGCATTTAAACAGTTTTTGAGATGCTTTGGGTCAACCGGTGTGTCACGTAATGGCGTCGTAATTGCGTCGTCTGCTATCAGTGGACACCTATTAGTGGTGTGGACTCTTAAGACCAAAGTAAAGTCCCCGTCACGATATTATCGAGGACAATATTAGCTTAGAAAACGGTGTTACAGAGGGATCATGCTTGTCCGATGGGTAAAGGTTTTAATATACTTGGTCAAAACTACACAATTTGGGTAGAAATTTAAACCGATTGGTGTCCGAGTAAAAAGTTTTTTGTTTATTTGTTGTTGACTTGTAGGTCAAGACGTGTAGGTGTTCAAAAATTGAATTAATTGTCAAAATCCTAAATAACGTTCATATAACGTGTGTGACATCGCACGGAATTATTTTATGCTCTAAATGACTTCTATATAAGTAAACATTTGTTGGTGTGTTAGCGAATTTTGTATTACACTTTGAATAAAATGGTGGGTAACATATTTACAAATAATAACATAAAGTGGTAGGAAAACAGTATTTGTTTTTGCATCGTTTAGTTTGGTAACGTTTGTTAAATGTTGGTGTAACGTTTTGGTCACGTTTGTGACATTTTTGTCATAAATCATGTGCTCATTCTTGCACGGATTGAAAAAACTTATGACCGAAAAAAATATGCTTCTACCGTATTTACATTAAAAAGCTGGGACCAAAAAAGTAAAAGAATGCTCTCCAAATATAAAACAGAATCGCTGAAGTTCTCTTGATAACATTAAATACCATCTGGAGGTCCAAGGAAATTTCAAGGTGCTCATCTTGTCCATCTTGTTATATGGAGCCGAGACCTAAACACTTAAAAAGGAAGACTCCAAACATTTGAGATGACATGCCTACGTAAAATAATGGGTGTCACTCGACTTGATAAGATTCGAATTGACACTATTCGTCAAAAAATAGGCATTACATACAACCAATGAAGACTCCCGAAGGTTGTGTTTGGTGCCCAATATCAGTTCGGCGGAACTCACAATTCAGATACGTATCCGAATTCGGATACCAACGTACATTTGTTATCCATATTGTGATACCCGTATCCGAATTCGGATATGGAGGGGTATCTGAATTCTGATACGCCTGTCGTGGCGCAGGAAAGAAATCGATAGCGCAAGCTGTGAGGTACATGTAGAACATCTTTTTTGCATCTATGATAAATCAATCTGTGGAAATGTCATTTCCATCTGTGCAGTTCCAGCGGAACAGCCTCGGAACATGTCCTGATAGATCCTTATCACAGAAGACAAAATAATTTGGCCAAAACTTTCTTAGAATTTAGATGACAAATGATGATAATGTTATGGACTATTATACATACCGGTATGGTGCGCGGCGAAGCTGAATATTGATTTCAGCTGATATCCCGTTTCAGCTGTTTTTAATCCAAATTCGGATACGTATCCGAATTATGAGTTCCGCCGAACAGACATGGAGAAAGACCAAGGGACAGACGAGCAAAGGAATGGGAAGAAACTCCGGAAGTAGTGGCAGAAGTCATCACATTGACCTCATTTGGTTTAGGTCAAGGTAGGTCAAAATAAAAAATCTTATTTTTTAGCTTAAAATCTAAAAATATTAATTCTTTTTTTTTAAATCAGCCATTAGGGATTTGCATTCAAAGACATTTGCTCGCCCGAGTGACATTCGCTCTTGATGTTTGCTAAAACGGAGAGCGAATGTCACTCTCATTGCGCAAGAATCGTTTAAATCGATATTCATTTGCAGTGTTATTATTATTAAATAAACAAACGCAAGAATATTCTGAGCGATTTTCGTTTCCAAACTCAATCTGAAGTATAGCAAATGTTGTAATATAAGCGAATGTCGCTTCGCTTCCGTTGGAGCGAAGGTTCCTCGGTAGGGTGAGCACATGTCACTCGGGTGAGCGAATGTCTTTGGACGCCAAGCCTAACCAAGCTGTATACTAGAATCATTGATTATGATAATGATTTACTCGTTAAAAACAGGCATTTGTGTGCAATGTTCGAGCCAGCTACACTTACTATAACTTCTGATTATCCCGCGATGATTCAAACGAGTCTGTGTTTTTCGAGTAAGGTGCAGGACTGTGTCTTTTTAACAAATTGTTTCCATTCATGTACTCCAATATACTCCATTCATTTGCTTCAAGAACGGCGCAATTCTACTAATAAATACAATACTGCAGGTTTTTAAACTATTGTGTAATTTTCATGTTCACTATATGGTTATCGCAATACAAATCGCAGGCAAGTATGAAGAGCCGATATTAGGTACCTTTCATACACCGTATTTATTTCTCCTTGTTTTATCTTCAATTTTAAAGTTTTATACACATAGGCAAAATATATTTTCAAAATTTCATCAATCTGAGTTTTCATATTTTCGCTAGCGGAATCGACCAAACTGACGTCTTTTTATCTTCTAAAACAAGATTGATGTAGGGGTTGAAATTCGTATGTTTAAAAAGGCTCAAAATCGTTGATTTTTATAGAAAATACCATATAATGCATCATTTGTTACCAATAGCAAAAAAATCACTCACATTATAAAGGAAAAACTCAATTTTTTTATATCCACGTTCCCAATTTGCATTTGCTTTCTCCTTATTCAAATAATTAGGGTTCAAAGTCAGCTTTATTGGCAGGTCACGTTAATAAAAACCAAGATTTTGTAATATCGATCGCGAGATCTGGAATACACATTGCTCATTATAAGCTCATTTGCATAGGACCACTGTGACAGGACACACTGTAATATACTTTGAATGAAGCGCATTAAAATGAAATGTTTTATTGACATAATTATGAGAGTTTTATCTTGCTTATTGTTAGTCAGTGGCGCAACCAGACATTCTCTTTTGAGGGGGCAAACAGTGGCAAGACATAGATTATTTTACACTTGCTATTTATCAGGAGTTTTCTTAAATATTGAAAAAAAATAATGAATTATAAGCACATGAAAAAGGGACAACCTTTTCAAGGTTACATCAACAGTGTACCATGTTTTGAAACTTTATACTTCTTCAATTTTCTGTTGGTGCTAGCGGTGTACGCATTAACATGATTAAGGAGCTTTCGATTTCAGTATAGATAATCATGATAATGTGTGCCACAGGTCATCGCGCAACACTCAAGTGCAGTTTAATTTCATCACGTTTACAATGGAAAGTGTCAAATGTAGATGCATCTAGATAAATGTAGATTTCCGAAGTGCAGTTGTGTTCACACGGTCGCGCGTCAATCTGACTTAACTCCAGGTTCGCGTATTGACACGCTGGGGTGTGCGTATGCATGGAAATAACGAACTACGCGTATGTACACGCACAGTCATTTACGCTCTTGCGATCGTTTACTGAAGTCCAGTTTAATCTACATGTATCTAGATGTGCGAAGTACAGATTGATTTGTCCGTGTGGAGAGCTCCGACTAATCGTCTGGCTATTATACAAATATTGAATTCCTGAGAGTGCAATAGTACAAAATATGTCATAAGAAGCGATCTTCGCTTCCAAACTCAATCTGAAGTGTAGCGAATGTTGTAATATTTGTTAAGCGAATGTCGCTTCGCTTCCGTTGAAGCGAAGGTTCCTCGGTAGGGTGAACAAATGTCACTCGGGTGAGCGAATGTCTTTGGACGCCAAGCCTAACCAAGCTGTATACTATATAGAATCATTGATTATGATAATGATTTAGTCGTTAAAAACAGGCATTTGTGTACAATGCTCGAGCCAGCTACACTTACCATAGCTTCTGATTGTCCCGCGATAATTCAAACGAGTCTGTGTTTTTCACAGTGCAATTAAATTTTTCATCACGTTTACAATGATGCTTTCCACACGGAAGTGTGGTTTTCACACGGAAGTGTCAAATGTAGATGCATCTAGATGAATGTAGATTTCCGAAGTACAGATTGTGTTCACACGGTCGTGCGTCAATCTGGCAAAAATGACCTTACTCCATGTTTGTGTATTGACCAAGGCCTCAAGCCTGAACCTTTGAAGCAAAATAAATTACCGAGAACCCAATAGAAACCCCACGAAAATCGTTTGGCGATGGTTCCTTTGCTGGCGTGTTTTCAGTAAAGGACGATTTTGAGCCAAAAGTGAACTTCGTACGCGACTGTTGTGCTAAAATAAAACACACATTATTCAAAAAAATTGCATACCTCTCGATACGCTTCTCAGATTCGCCATCTTGTCTCTCGCTTATGACCGAATTTTATGTTTTTTACTGAATTTACAGCACGACATTTTGCACATCAATAAGTCAAAATGAACAACTAAACAGCCAAGACAATTATGACACAACTAAGATAAACAGAATTCTTCCCCTTTTTCATATTCAGGACAAAACAGGCGTCATCTTACCAGCCTCGCCTAGACTCGGGTATCCTCGCAATAACAACAAATTTAACGCGCGCGCCTCTTTACCGCTACACGGGCAACGCGTGTGACACACACTGCGTCAGTTTTAGTTGCGCGAAGTTAAGCAACGCACACGCAGATAAAAGGGCATCGGGTCATGACCCCGTCCTTTACTGAGCCCACGCTCTGAACGACTCATGTTCTATGGTATTGACACGCTTTGATGTGCGTATGCGAGGAAATAACGAACTACGCGTATGTACACGCGCAGACACTTATGCTCGTGCGATCGTTTGCTGAAGTCCAGTTTAATCTACATGCATCTAGATGTGCGAAGTACAGATTTGTCCGTGTGGAGAGCCCCAACTAGGGTTCTGTTTGTTATGCACCGATATATCACAAATACCCGAAATGCGAATTGAAATGTACTATGTCTATAGAGACAAAAAATAATACAAGCTGTGGTACATTTCAACATGTTATAGACTATTTGTGATGGCTCACCCCGACTTTGCAGATGCTTTCAATTTTTATTTTATCATTTCATAAGTTGCAGTATTTTCTAAGCTTTAAAATGACACCTCATTTGTTGAAATTGATCAAGGCGATCCAATTTTACCAATAGAAAATCTGCTGAAAATTATCATTATTTTCTTTATTTTTTGCTTCCTATTTTTATCATTTTCTTGAAAAGTGTTCTGTCGCAAAGTCCTCCTTTTCGGTGTGAGGCATCTCATTTGTATTTTTAACTTTGTTTCAGATGGACCGGTGATCCTGCCGTCGCTAGAATGATCCGCAGTGAATATCGAAAGCTCCTTTTTAATCGAAGGCTCCCGCCTTCCCTCGGTTGCCGGGTCGGTATTCCGACAGGTAATTACTCCGACAGTTTTTTCCTCTGACATTTTTTTTTCTCCGACAGTTTTTCTCTGACAACGTTTTTCTCCGACAGGTCATTTCTCCGACAATTCGGAATATCTACCTGTCGGAGAAAAAACTGTCGGAGCAAATACCTGTCGGAGAAAAGGAAAAGTGTTGTATTATTCTCGTCCAATTCTGATTGTTCACATTTTCAAATAATTTCAATTGAATCGACCCAATCGTTCTGATTTTACGAGCCATTTTATAGTTAAGTTTGAGAGTAACATTTTGGTCCCAAAATCAGAAAACGTTTGAACAAAAAAATGAAGCAATCGGTCCAAGCTCCTTTAAGTATCATTCATCCATTTAATTTTTTCTATGAGCATTGGTAATTTCGTATTTTATAGATTGTATTGGATCAATACGTCGATCCTGGGTTTCCCAACCGGAAAACAATCTTTACCGAAATGTAATCCCACAATGCACTTGTAAAGCACAACTATGCACCCAAATAGGCGTGACATGGTTGTGCACTACCACCCATCCCAAACAACAATTCAAATCACCCGCTATGAATTGGAGCTAATGTCACGGCTTATTAGTTTTATAGGCAAAACTGTGTTTGGGCTAAAATTTCGGTAAAGATTGACTTCCGGGTGTAAACCCAGGATCGACGTATTGATCCGACAGTTTTTTTGTTCCGACAGTTTTTTTCTCCGACGAAACGATCTGTCGGAGAAAAAAATTGTCAGATCTATAACATGTCGGAATACCGAACTGTCCCCGGTTACGCATTGGTTATCGTGCACTACGAGTGTGTCCGTTGTGACCACAAGATGTTTAAGACAGGAATGAAAACCCTTTCAACTTTCATGTACGGCTATATACGATTTTATTCGTTGTACTAATCTATTTACGCTTTTGAACTTGAATATAATAAAACCATTTTTTATTGATTACATAGTTATACATTTCTTTTTGATATTTGCTCATCAAGTCTTAAAGGTGTCGGCTCCTATTTCAACATGTGTACAATTTAATATTAACTATTGACTTTGGCCTCTGAAATGCATTTTGTGAGGTTTAACTCTTAGGTCACTTATTGTTTACTCTTCAGAGGCAAAAGTAGGTATGCAACTCTTGGGATGAGGCTGTTATGAAAATACATTAAAATAGAAAATAGGTATAGGCCTACCAATTAATTTTACGTTTTATGCCAATTCTCCAAAACTATAATAAAATGGACTTGGAATTTTGGATCTATAATCAGAAAAATATGGGCTTTAGTTTGCCATCTAAAATGTACTACTTGCGGATAAGCCCCAGGAATGAGAATGTGATCGGAACCTACACCATTAAAACAAATTATTCAATGATAGTATTAACATTGGTTGAACAAATTATATGTATGATAGTAATTCATCATAAGTGTGATATATTTGTAACAGTTAAAGCAGTTAGGCTGAAAACATAGTTCTTTTGAGTTACCAAATATTTGGTGCAACAAGTCGTTGTTATCTTATAATCGGATATATACTTCCAAGGTATTTTCTGTAAATAACGGAGCTTTGTGGTGATGACAAATCAATACTACCACATTGAGGGGTATTTGGTGAAAATGTTTGGCGATTTACAACTCCAATTATCCGTTATTGATTAGAAGATGCATTCGAATTATATTTTTTGATTATAAGATAACAAAGACTTGTTACACAAAATATTTGGTATCTCAAAAAGAACTATAATTTGACCCTTATAGCGAAGCATCTCCAGTCCGTGGTGGTATTTATTCAAAAATACGATGATAAAATGATTGTTTTTGTAGTTGGTATTTGCATATATACAAGCAACATACAAATATTCTCAATGACATTAGCTACTCCTGTTTAATCCCACAATAGTGAGATACATTTACGTTTGGTAACCGTATCGCCCGAGATCGGAGACCGAATTTGAAACAGTACCCGACTACAGAATATCATACATATTACGTAGGAATAAACAGGGGTAGAGGAATGTATCACTTGATAGACATGATCATCAGGACCGTAGCAAAGATTTTACAAGATGGGCGTTGGTTCTCAGAAAGTGGACCTTTGGTGGACCCTTAATTTATTTCGGTGGCTTTCAAAAAGTGACAAGCAAAAGAAAATGTTTTCAGTAGTTTTACAAGCGTTTTGTGTAGTATTTTCTCAAAAACGCCATTTCAGCATGTATTTTGGTCCTTTTGGGGTTCTTTTTGAGGACCTTTTGGGGATTTTTGTTGACCTTTTTTGAACACGCGAAATGGTCCAAAATTGGCTTTGCGCAAAAATTACTGGGCGCGAAAATATTGGCGTTTACAGTAATATATAACCATATTAGTTATTGGGTGAAGCGGAGGTATGTTAT
>JXSR01S002903.1:49323-69795 GCA_000969725.1 Ophiothrix spiculata | reverse complement strand
TAATTTCAAATTTAAACCTGTTATGCGAATTTAGTGAAAACAACTTCGTATATAATTTCAAGTTTTAGCCTGTTATGCAACTTGTTGACAACAGCTTCGTTTACAATTTTAGTTTTAGCCTTTTATGCACATCTACTGAAAACAGCTTTAGCCTGTTACAACAACCTAGCTAATCAGTTTTAGCCTGTCGTGCAAATCTTCAAACTTAAGCCTGTTATGCAAATTTAGTAACAGAAACGTCGTATTTAATTTCAGGTTTTACTAAAAAGGAGCTGCTAAATATGGCCAAGGATAATGGAGTGTGTAATATTGAATGTTTGGTTCGACACGTAAACAAATCGGCAACAGCTTGCCGTTATCGGCAATACAATACAATGCAGGCATTTACATAGCGCTCTTTCATGAAAATACAGGTATGGGGGTATCGGCATTAAACAACAAAGCCAAATTTTGGGCATCCGGCAGGAACATATTCTATTTGAGATACTTAAAAATATAGATATTGTACACAAACACACAACCAAATGCGCGGAATCGGATAAGATAAATTATCAATATGTTTGAGATTAGTGGAGAAATAGACTGTTCCGACTAGTGCCGATATCTGAACCATGTTGGCGATTAGTTTACGTGTCTCCCTAAGAGTGTTCTACTATATCCTCCATATGACCACATGTGTGTTCGATCTTTTCAGGTCATCCTGTTGACGTCAAGGTCGGCTTGTATGTTGAAAATATATTCTCCGTCGATGAAACAAAAATGGTAAGTTATATTTGATTTTTTTTTAAATAAATATACGATGTGTCAAAAGTATTGTCTACCCCTTGTAGATTCTATCACAGTGTGTATACTTGATTGAGGTTATAATATAAACAGTAAACAACTGAATGGTGATGAACTTGATCATGTTCATCATTATATCTTGATTTATATATATATTGCATTTCGCAGGAACTCCTCAACAACAAAAAATCTTAAAAACTATTATTATTGACAATACTAATGCAAAAATAAATGATCACAGGTTGGAAGAGCCAGTCTACCCAGGTTGGACAAAAGAGCTTACATTTGGTTAGGGTTTAGATTATTAACAAACATTATACAAGATGTAGAAGGATGACAGGTGAAATACCGGCAGTCTACCCTCAAGGTAGTGGATACATTGAGAACTGACAATGGTAATGAGGAGTTTATGAATTGACATATATCCAAAAGCATTCTTAAACAGCATAATAATACAGCACAAATGCAATACAATAAAATAACTTTTGTAATATTGATCTCTTTCTTTTCTTTAATGTTATCTTACAGGAAATATCTATGACAATTTACGTAAGACAATTATGGCAAGATACAAGGTTAAAATTTGAAGGAGATTCAGAGCTTGTTTTGAAAGGAGACGATATCGAACTCTTTTGGAGCCCAGATCTATTTTTTCTTCATGAAATCCGTGCCTGGTCGCACGAATTAACTGCATTAAATAAAGCTTTGTATATTTATCCTGATGGGCAAATTTTTAAATCACAAAGGTACGTACATACAGGGTGTCCCAGAAAAAGAACCCCACAATCTTTGCGTGTTATTTTCTTAGGTTTAACGGATAGTCAGAAAGTATATAAAGGTTGCAGTTTATAGACAATGAATTTAACTTTCCGATGCCGTTTGTTTCATTTCAATCGGTTGCATACAACAAAAGTTGTGCTATATCAATTATTTGGAAGAATATTTGTCTGGTTCAATTTCATGATTATTGGTCATGAAGTAGGAGTGTTTTTGAATGAAATAAACATGAGTCATATATGAGCCTTATCTTCCAAATGTGTAGCTCAGGAATGCTGTACTAATCTAATTGTACACGATCTTACCTGCAAATTGTGTCGTCGATGTTGATATTGTTAGAAAAATTGACGAAATAATTTTTTAAAAATCAGCTTTAAGTTGTAAGTATCCCCAGATTTTTTAATGATATAAAAATTGGGAACATACACCTGAACTATATCCGTTCTTTTCGTGTTTGTTGCTGTTGAACATGCTGCCCGCTAATCTGAGGGAGTCTATATCAGTTGTTTGTTGTCTAGTTACAACAACTGACAATAGATTACACTTAAACGGCAAGAAAACAATAGGAAACCCTTTTTTGTTTGTTTGTTTGTTTGTCAGCTATACGTTAAAAAAATGGGTGTATCATTTTGGGCTTCAAAAATCTGTTGTATATAAAACCCCTAAAGTGCGCACCATTAGCACTGCATCAATATCGATAGTCTGGTTATGCCACTGACCATAAGCTAACACAGAATAAAATATATCATGTTTCGTCCACAGATTAAGCTTAATGACAGGGTGCCAGATGGAATTACATAAATATCCTTTAGATAAACAAAAATGCAGTATAGAAATGTTAAGTTGTAAGTATCCCCAGAATTTTTTATGATATAAAAATTGGGAACGTACACCTGAACCCCGGGGGTTTCTCATATTAGGTTGATATACGGGTATATGCCACGGTTTTGGGGTGTAATTTCGCCATTTTAGATATATCGAAAATTTGGTGTTTTTTGAGAAAATTGTCTTAAAAAGCACCCAATTTGCCCAAAATTGGGTGTTTTTTGCGGAAAAGTTGGTATGGTAAATGGTATGGTAAAGGGTTGCAAAATTGCCTTTTTTTAGGTATAGAGAACGGTCCTTATCGCGAAGTCTGCGTGGCACACCCCTGTACAAATTTGTTTTTAGACCCATCCCCCCCCCCCCCGGGACCCGAACTGTATCCGTTCTTTACGTGTTTGTTGCTGTTGAACATACTCCCCGCTAATCTGCGGGAGTCTATATCATTGCGGCCTGCTTTCAAACATACACTTAAAACTCTGCAAATTTCTGCATAATTTGTTGTATAAAATGTATTTTCAGCGCCATATGACAATTATTGAGGGGTGACGTGGGCTCACATGAGAGAACTTGGAAGATGACAATAATTCCAATTAAATTGATTTTATAACAAAAACATTTTCTTTGATTGGATCATAAATAAACAATTCAAACTACTCTTAGGGTCAAATTATAGTTCTGTTTGATCTACCAAATATGTTGTACAATAAGTCTTTGTTATCTTATAATCTAACATATAACTCCAATGAATCTTCTAATCAATAACGGATACTTAGTAATGCAAATCACCAAACATTTTCACCAAATACTCCTCACATGTGGTGTATTGATTTTTCATCACGAAGCCTCCGTTATTATTAGGAAATACATTGGAATTATGTATCAGATTATAAGATAACAAAGACTTGTTGCACTAAATATTTGGTAGCCCATAAGAAATACGTATAGTTTGACCCTAACATCACGGAAGTTGAGTTCATCATGTGTCTTATTCTGATAGTTCTCTTAAATAATAAGGCGCTACTAGTACTGCGCGTTTTATTGCCACTAGAATAGCGTCGACGATGAGTGCTCGACACTAGCTCCTCACCCTCAGAAATAAGTATGGTGGTCACCAAAAGTAACAAAAATCGATTGTGGTAGATGTGCAGCATTTGCTTATAAGATACCATGAGCTTCTATGTAGTTTTCTTCATTGTGATTCAATTTTTGACCATTAGGTTCTAGCGTTGAGAGCTAGCGTCGACACTATTCCAGTGTCAATAAAACGCAGTTAAGCCTAAGCGAAAGTTTACAAACTTTGATATTAACCTACATGCTGAACCGTTTTTTCTTGTTTCTCTTTTCTTTCAAGATGCCTACACATCCGATCATCTACTTCTTGATATTCCAAAAGATCAAATAATTTTAGATTCTGAAATAAATATCCCCGCCTTCCATCTACAAGGTATCAGCAGTTATCATAGTACCAGGAAACTTGCATTAGGTAGGAGATGAACATTTTTGATTATCAATGGCGTAATTAGACTTCAGAGATATGAAGGGGTAGGCGCAATATAGTGCTAACCCACACCTATTTTTCGACCATCTTTGTTCTGGTTTTGAAACAGATGCATTTAAAACAAGTTATTACATAATTTTTCAATTATTTTTGGGCAAAACTTCTCTGGTTGAGTTTAATTATCACCATAATGTACACTTTTTTCAGTAATATCATTGTATTGCTAAGATTTAGCCGTTCAAAAGTCTAAGGGTGGCTTAAAAATCAGACACTGTAGCTTAGCACTATATTGCCCCTGAATTTTATTCAACGCCGTTGGCCGTAGATCATTTAGAAACACTTGATGTTTTTCCGGAATCACTGAATTCATAATCCTTGCATCAAGTACTCTTAGATCTAGCATTTTGAAAAAGAAAAAAAAATGGCATCTAGTGTTTCTAGAAACTTAGAAATTGTAATGTGCAAGACCTCGGGGCAATATAGTGCTAACCCTCAATTTTATAAGTGACTGCTTGTTTTATTGAAATCACATGGGACTCCAAAATTTGTCAAAATATTTTTATTCGTCCATGAACTTGATCATAATTAACTTTTCGAAAACTATTTTTCATCATTATTGTCAGAAAATCATTCAAATCAAAACCAGTAACTTGTGCAAAATGAGGGTTAGCACTATATTGCACCCACCCCTTCATATAAAAGAACCCTTCACACATCTGGTTGCGCCACTTTCATCATGATATACACAGACAGTAAGGGGTGGGTGCAATTTAGTGCTAACCCTCTTTTTGCACAAGTTACTGGTTTTGATTTGAATGATTTTTTGACTACAAAGATGTAAAATGGTTTTCGAAAACTTAATTATGATAAAGTACATGGATGAGTGAAAATAGTTTGATAAAGGAATAGAGAAATACGCATCGTACACTAGAACATTAATAACAACCAGACAAATCACAAACAGACCAGGATTTCATTTTATTAGATAATAATCCTGGCCAAACAGGGACTCGAACCCCAGACCTCTCGCTAGCAGAAAAAATAAGTCGAAATTTCGCCCTGCAACCCGCAAGTCATAAGCCACAAACCGAAATGACACAAATAAAGCTTCGTAAATACAAGTTAGATGATGACGAGGTAGCAGTCACATTTGTAAGATAAACCAGTTTATAAATCGTATGATTTTTTTAACTTTATTTTTATTATCGTTAACGTCACGCTATTAATATGGCCGCTCTTAACATGTGATCTTCTATCCATAAAAAACTTTGTAAAGTAATTCAAATATTTGCCTAACTTTGAAAAATGTAAACTATTTGCATTGCAGGAAACTACAGTTGTGCGGGTGTAACATTCCATTTCGACCGTTATTGGCAAGCTTACATGTTAACGGTATACCTACCTAGCTATTTACTAGTCATCATCTCATGGTTATCCTTTTTCATCGATTCTAAATCCGCACCGGCCAGGGTCAGTTTAGGAGTGACCACTGTGTTGACAATGACCACGATGTCCACGTCCGTTCTCAATTCTTTGCCACAAGTAACGTATACAAAGGTAAATCTGTCATGTATACTTAACTGAATACTGGGCAATTAATTTCACATATAAACACATCGCCAAGGCTCCACTCGGATCCATTTTAAACAACTAAATTATTTTACATTACCAACAACCTATAAAGGAACCTATAGTTGAAGATAAGAACATGAAATCCCTTAACTTCTGTCATCTTCTTGCATGGGGTGGGTAGCCTGAGCTAGCCTGTTTTCAAACAACTGGTGCTAACTTCAACTGATCGACTACAGCACTCAGATGTGAGTAGACAATTGTTTACACCATGCATGATAAAATGCATTGGGTTTTAAAACGCTTTTAAGGGCCTATATTAGCCCCTCCTCCAGTAATATCCCGTCCCCGTACATTGCCGTAATAGATCAAACCATTTGAAACATGTTAATGAACACAAATATCAGAGTCAATTCAGTGCAAAACTAGTATCAAATTATGTATACTGGTATTTGTTGCAAAATCACATGATTCCTGCATATGTATAATAAATTAACTGTAAATTATTGTTTTCATTACTTTCAGTCAATCGACATCTGGTTAGCAACTTGTTTAGTGTTTATATTTGCGGCATTGGTAGAATATGCAATAGCCAGTCAGCTTAACGCTAAGGAGGTGGGTATATATATACCTTGGAAGATATTGCTTCTTAGGCCTTGGTTCCATAACAGAGGAGGTTTTCACAATATCCCACGATGCAATGCAACATTGTACAATATACCTGCAAATCCAATTCAACTCCTATACTTCTGTACATGTTTCTGACGTTTTTAAGGTGTCAGCAATGTGGGTAAACACTGGGCGTTTGTGAAAAGAAACACATCCCTGGAAAGATATGAATGAGTACTATTCAATGGAATTCTCAAATTCCTAAGAGCCCCTTGTCCAGGAAACCATTATTGCCTAATATATATAAGTGTATCAGAATAATGCATTGTGGGATATTCTGAAAACCTCCTCTGGTTCCATACGGTCCCGTATCCATTGGCTGTCAAAGCGCATATGAACTTGTTCCGTGTTCAATTGTCCCCGGTTGTCACTCGCTGCACAGACAATAACAATTTGTT
This sequence comes from Ophiothrix spiculata, assembly GCA_000969725.1. Taxonomy (NCBI): domain Eukaryota; kingdom Metazoa; phylum Echinodermata; class Ophiuroidea; order Amphilepidida; family Ophiotrichidae; genus Ophiothrix; species Ophiothrix spiculata. The sequence goes on along the minus strand of JXSR01S002903.1, from coordinate 63,276 downwards.
TTGCTTAGCATACAAAACGGAACAACGGCATATATGCAAAAGGAGAACAGGCAATGGATACAAGGCCTAAACTGCTCCCCTGTGGCTTTGCCCCTATTTTATGTCCAATTGTCCCAATTGTCATTCGCCAAACACAGATCGAGAGGCCACCGATATGACCACTAAGCAAATCAAAGGTTCATTGTCTGTTTGGCTTGTCACAATTTGGAACAATGAATCCCGAAAACAGAACAAGATCCATGATGTAGAGATAAGTGAATGCTTTGTCTTCCTCTGAACAAAGATGAAGCAAGACAGTAAGGGAAGGGGCAAATGCAACATATCTTATAAACTTCACTTCTATTATGTGGTTTGTTTTTTTTCTTTCAGGAACGAAAACAAGACAAAAAGGCCGCGCAGTGGAGAAGCAGCATATTTGAGTTATCATCAAACGCAGGTTACAGACACGACAGATTCAACGCCAAAATGGGACACGGCAAAAGACACATCCGTACCCGCGAAAATTCTACATCAAAATCGGATGTCAAGTATGATCTTTCTTTAGATCTGGAATCAGCAGAGGAGACAGATCCTATCCCCAAAGTGAAGGATCCGCATGATGGTGTTCTGTCGCTGATGTGGTTAATGCCAGTGATAAAGCACGGTATTAGTTCTAGGTGCACATCCCGCCACATGGACTTCCATTCTCGCTGGTTGTACTTTATATTATTTTCAATATTCAATGTTGTCTATTGGTCAATAACCTTCTAAAAATGTAGAATTGTGTTTATACATGAGTTGCAACTCTCATAAACAGAGTTCCCAGCATTTTAAGAAATCAAAATTCCCAGATTTTCCCTGGCTTTTCTAGGATGACTTAAAATTCCATGACGCTTTTCGTTACGAAAAACGCAAAAGTATACAGATCTAACACACCGGAGAAAATGGGTCTGACTGACTACTTTTTGGGCATATCAAAATTCCCTGATAAAAAGTAAAATCCCCGATTGCCCTGATGGGCTGGGACCGTGATAACAGATCTTCATCTTGCAAAGCGCTACTGCTATCCTGATTTCATTTATTGTATAATTTGTCCGACACGTAGGTCTGCTTCCAAACAATTGTGACTAGTCACATCAAAAGGGGAAACTTGACTGGACCCACACGTTTCTTATTTTAAAACCTATGTTATGCCATACTTGAAATTAGAATATTTCTTTTAAAATTGTGATCAAATATCAATCCATATCTTGTGCAGTATGAACTTGTCACATTTAAATGGAATGTGATCAGTCACAATTATAATGGTTTGACTGATCACATGCGTTATCACATAACGTACACGCACACAATATATTCACTTGTTTGCAAACTGCATAATGTAATGACAGGGATTATCCCCTGGACTATGAAGACTTTTCCAAAACAAATTGACATGGCAATTCTAACTATTGCTTCAGTTAGATTCACGAAACAACTCACCATATTTGTTTGGACCCAATAGATCAGAGCACTCATCACAAATAATTGCATATTATTAAGTAATGTTGTGCAACTGCAGCAGCGTATAAGGTACATTCAAGAGATCAGTTCAAATATGAAGACACTAGTGTTCCTACTAAGGATGTACGTCGCAAAATTGGCGCAGAAGCTCAAAAAATGTCAAGTATAGGGTTTTAGTTTTACAAAACGTTCACTTATATCAGTTTTATTCAGATTATATTCAAAATTACTCACATATTTGAGGTGATCTTTCCGAAAATGGCAATGGCGAGATGTACTTTTTACTTTTATGTCGCTTTGGCACAAAGTCAAAATCCTTTAGCGGGAACACTTGAGGTTACCATGTAGTTGCGTACATTAAGCACAAGAACTCGCTTGTCATGCTTGTGCAGGCACGACAATGCATTCTCTTTTGAAAATGTGAGTAAACATTTGTCAACAATGGAGTAAATTTAAAAATAGTTGAAGAAATTAGACTTGATGATGAATGTAGATTTTTTATCTGAAAATTCTCATGCCTGCTTGTGAAAGTGATACTTATAGCATCTGAGTTGAGGTATAATGAAAGCCAACCAATTATGTTTAGCCATGCTGCAGTAATAATAATAATAATAATAATAATGGAGGGTTCTTATAAGGCGCACACTCATCAAATGATCTCAATGCACACGAACGAAGAAAACAAACAAGTTACATCTGTGAATCCGGAAAAGCCTGACGAAAAAGGTGAGTTTTAAGATGTTTCTTGAGCTGAGGAAGAGAATGAATGTTACGGAGGCTGTTAGGAAGAGAATTCCAAACAGCCGGGGCAGCAAAATGAAAGGAGCGTTCACCGGCTGACTTTAGACTAACACGAGGAGATTTCAAAAGTCTTTCAGAAGAAGATCGTAATGATCGAGCAGGTTCATAAGTGCAGAGCGTAGCAGACAGGTAGGATGGTAAAGTACCGTCAAAGTGCTGGAAAGCAAGAACAGCTAATTTATACTTAATTCGGTAGTCTAAAGGCAGCCAGTGAAGCTCATGTATGACAGGGGTGATATGATCATACTTCCTCTTTTTCATGATTAAGCGAGCCGCACAATTTTGTATTCTTTGAAGTCTGTTAAGTTGATCAGTGGTGATGCCGGTCAAGGATGAATTGCAGAAATCAAGACGTGATGTTACTACAGAATTGATTAGACAAGATGTAGCTCTATCAGACAGATAAGATCGAATACAGCCAATACGTCTTAAAGACAGAAATGACGAGCGACAAACATCACTGATGTGACTGGACATGGATAGCGTTTGATCTAGTCGAACCCCAAGGTACTTAACAGACTCCTGTATTTGAACATCAGAATTTAAAATTTCGATTGAACGGATAGCGACTTGCTTTACACGAGAAGCGGTGCCCGCGATCAAAACCTCAGTCTTTCCACTATTCAACATTAACTTATTACTGTCCATCCAATGTGAAATATCAACTATACACTTTTGAATTTTCATTCTATTAAATCAAACTGCTCAGGTGGTCCACCTTGAAATACAACGGTATCATCGGCGTACTTATGGAAGGAACAATTATGTAAGTTGATGACATCTGAAAGAGATTGGGAATATAACGTGAACAACACTGGCCCCAATACAGAGCCTTGAGGAACTCCATATAAAAGTGGGCGCTGATTTGATGTGTTGCCATTAATAATAACAGATTGATGTCTTTGAAAAATATATGAAGAAAACCATTTTAGAACAATACCACTGATACCGAATGTAGTTTCAAGGCGTTTAAGCAGAATAGAATGGTCAAGCGTATCAAACGCAGCACTGAGGTCAAGGAGGGCGACGAGCGAGACTAATTTCTCGTCAGAGCTTGTGAGCAAGTTGTCGATGACACTCAGTACTGCGGTTTCTACACTGTGACCCTTTCTATAAGCAGACTGATTATTTTCCAGTAAGTTATTGTCAAAGAGATGCTGCTGTAATTGTTGCAGAACCACTCTCTCAAGAAGTTTTGAGATAAACGGAAGGTTGGATACTGGTCTGAAATTCTTAAGATTGTTTAAGTCAAGTCCATGTTATTATTATTATTTGCTTTCCAAATTACAAGAGGGGGGCAAATATGAGGCATAGAAAGGACAAGTTATGTTGAAAAATTATAACTTTTTTGATGCCCATCAAACGCACAAAACTTTGGGGGATTTGTTTTCTTCCCATGTCATTCCAGTATCTAAGATCTTTTAAGCATTCCATTTTCAAACATTTGTCAATTTGTCTTTTTAGTAGGCATGTAATCATTTAACTTTTTATCACTAAGCTTGTCTTTTATATTTTAGGGGTGCTCTGGCAAAATAAGCGGAAAGTCGCAAATTTCAAATTTGAGTTCAAATCTTAATTCTCAATAATCTCAGCTTTCAATTATAATATGTCACTCTTTCTTTCTCCATTCTTCATTTAGAGTTCAAAAATACAAGGCAGTAAACTGACAATCTTGTGTTAAAATTTATCTGCAAATCAATTTTAAGATTACTGATTACTATCGTAAATGATAGCAAAATGTGATCAATTTGTGATTAGTTGCACTTCCCGGCATATTTGACCATCAACTGATCAAGGTAAAGTTGAACACTTATGCCTGAATGCATTATATATCAAAAAACGCAATTCGACCTTTTCACCATATTTTTTACTATAGAAGCCATTTATTCACAATCTTCATTCGTGACTTTCCGTTCATTTTGCCAGAGCAACACACATTTGTAATGCAATTCAGCAAAATAAGTCTGAACTGTTGAGATGATTATTTCTTTGTTTTATAGTTATCCATGGTGATTCGTTTAATATTGTTCCTAAAAAGTTCAAGATAGTAGATTGGTAAGGCAAAAAAAAAAGCTCTGTCTCAGCTTCCTTAGGCCAAAAACCCTAAGTGCTACGCGTTGTTTTTTAGGGGGGTTTTTAGTCAAAAAGGCTTTTTTTATTACGTTTTTAGGTCACTATTTTTTTTTGGCCGCAAATTTTTTTCTATTTTTTTTATCACTCGATGTAAGAAAAAAATTAAAAACCAAAAAATCTCCTGGAAAACCTAAAAAAATGCGGTGAAATTCGAATTTTTAACCCTATGCGCGCGGGAAGCTGAGACAGAGTTCTTTTTTTCTTTGGCCTAACCCATCATTAGTCATTTTCATGCCCATGCGTACGCGGTCAATGAAGAGTGGAGTTCACACTCCGTAAACACAGATTTGTCCTAAATACACGACTCCGACTTGCCAATTCATTGACATGGGTAAAAATTAATGCAATGCACAAACATTTGTGGCTGTCCAGCCCATAAGAGCCGTAAATGCCAGAAAAAGTTTCATTTGAAGAACATGATAGGAAATGCGAAATAAATCTGCATATTTTTAAGACAATCAATAGAAAATATAGGGTTTACTGATCTTTGAATGTGTTTATCTCACCTGATGTACTGAAAAATTACAAAGGTCCTCCTGTTAACTTGTTATGTATTATTCACCAGATCAGCAAGTACTTTCATAGTTTGTGTTCCAAAACAGTAACTGTTTGCAATGTCTGGATTTGAATGGGTTCTTATGATCAAGGTAACATTTTCTTATGATCGAGGTAACAGGGTATACGTTTAACTCCCTAACAACCTTTGACGGACCATAACTTGACTTCAGAAAATCGTGTGAAGTTCATTAAGGTGTCATTTTAATCCTTAAAGCATGCAAATATTTTTTAAAAAAAGTGAAAATGACAAAGAGGTGGCATTTATGGTTGGTTTGGGATGGACGGTCACATTTCAACAAGTAACCAATCTAAAAGTAGTTTTAAATAGTGATGGTAAGCTTCAGTGATGGTGGACTTTATGTAGGAGTGCTAAAAAATCGTTCATTTCATGTGACAGAAAAATATACTGTCCCTCATTATTACATTTAAGGCTGGGGTTGACCTTCCAATTTCATAACTTTCAAACTAATTGCATAAACTATAATATAAAAGTATACATTTTTAGAAGCGGATTTTTATCCTGAACATGACGATGATATTAGTTTTTGACCAGATATGTCAATTTTGACAAAAAATGCCCAAAACCGTATTTTTTGCCCCAAAATTTCTTAAAAGCGTAACTAAAATTTGCATTGGTGAAATTGTGTACTTTTTTGCTTTTTGGAATTTAGAAACAATGTCTAGGAACAGTTTTCTCAAATGTTTGATTTTTATCTTATTTTTTTAAAAATTGCCAAAAATAGGTCAAAAAATGCAAAAAATCCCACCACTGCTACAAAAATGCAAAAATCCGGTTCTAAAAATGTATACTTTTATATAGTTTATGCAATTACTATTAGTTTGAAAGTTAAGAGTACAAAAATTGTTTATGCCATTTGAAGGTCTACCCCAGCCTTAACTCACCTAGTGGCTCGTGAATGGAATCAACTTTCTGAACAGATTGCTTTTTAAAGCATTATTTTCAGCCCTTCGTTTTCAGAAATGTTTTTTGCTCTGTAACTCAGCACGGGATAATTAAATCCAAATAAAAGTACCGGTATATGTTTCTGGAAGCGGATTTGCATACTGAGCATGATTGTGGTGTCAAGAGAACACCTGAAATGACTTTATTTAGCCTTTTTTGTGGATATATTCCACATAAAAAGCAACTTAAGGGTCAAAAATCTATCTTGAGGTATCCCAAAATTTAAATAACGCTTTAAAAAGCATTATTTAAAAATAAATTTTACCTTAACCCTTTCAATCCTGAATTGCAATATAGGTGTACATCGCCCATACTGAATTAATTTACACTTAATACAAATCGGAACGCCTGAGCGTTCTCTCGTAAGCTCCTTTGGAAACACTCAGTCGGTCTATCAGATTGAAAGGGTTAAAAGGTTAAATTTATTTTTCCAAGTTCAGGCTCATTTTGATGCATCCCTTAACACTTGCTTATCTAGAATATTATGTGCAATAAACAAAAAATGAATCTATATTTTATTAAATATATGGCTATTCCAATATGCGACGGTAACAAGAACAAAATAAAACAGTACCAGTTAATAAAACAATAACAAGTGTCATTTTTAAGTAACCAAAAGTTGTATTTTTCTTTCTTTTCTTCTGCAAAAAACTGCACATAAAATTCATCACATTTTAATTTATCACCATTTTTCACACGAGAGATTGGTTGGAAACTGAAATTCATTTTGTTTCCAAACCATATATATTAAACTACAATACACATTCTTAATCAAGGTATCCATCTAGAATACCTTAAAATTTGTTGTTGAACTACAGTACACAATGATAGATATCTAAAGGGACACTTTTTGTGAAATTGTACACACAAAAAACATTCTGTTTACAGAATCAGAAACTCGCCAATAATTCGTAACTTCTCAAATGCCTTTCCTATTTACAAAATTGCTTTTTTTATATTTTACAATTTCTTTTCTTTCATACTTTTGGGACTATCTGTCCAACTTTTTGAGTCAATAAATAATAATAGCAAACATGGCGAGTTTCCAAGACTTACAGATCTACGGATGCCTCCCTTTTTTAACACAATGTGACAAATTAACAAAGAAATACAGAAACAAAAAAGTTTTAATACTATCAAACACGTTCATCCATCATAACGTAAAAAACATTAGCAATCTATCTCATATCAATATACATCTTTACCTTTGTTAGGTTTGAATTTTCTGGAAAAAACAAAGACTTTTTAGAATTTTCCTGAAAAAACAGACCTTAGAATTTTCTAGAAAAAACAGATCTATTGTAGAATTTTCTGGAAAACAGAACTATTGTTATGTACATTACAGTTGACTATACTCTTCATTTACAAGTTATAAAGAACACAAGGTTGCAGTCTTTTCTCTGGCTTGATAATTGGGAATGGCATTTACACAACATAGCAACACAAGTTCACTAGTATTGTATAACCAATTTGGAATTCTCATTGAACTTGTACTTCTAGGAATGATGTTAAATCAAGCTATAGAAAAGACGGATACAATCTTGTGTCATTATCTACAGACTAAACCTTTTCTCATAGTCAGATCAAAGTCCAATGCTAACCCATTTAGACAAATATAAAAAAAGTCGACATCACTAAACTTTCTAGATGCTTATCATCATACCCAAACACCATCAAGGTCAAACTATTTGTACACAGTCTATTACAGAATCAAAGTCCTTAAACCAAGTTATGAGACGAAATAACAAAATGGCACCAGGATGGTGAAGAATTGCAATTAATTTATTTTGACAAAGGGATTATTAAAGCTATGGATACAATACTTTAACGGCCAGGTACGATCTCAGTACTGACAATTACTTGACCATGTTGCCACAACTTCTAAAAACAGCTGTTTAAGAAGCTTGCGTCCATAGATCCTTACAAAATTATATAAAATGGTTAATTAATCGGCAACATGCCATTTGCAAATACATGACCAGTCGCAAGGGTAATAATTGTAACTATAGCTTAAATTTACATCTTTGACATAATTCAGCAAACTAAGTCGGCAGTCTGCTTTGAGAAATTTGATTTCAAAAATAAAATGTCGCCAACATGTGCAAATTCATTTTTTTTTATTTGGTTGAATAGTAAAATAAAACTTGTTTAGAAATTCAAAATTTCAAGATTATTAAATAATTGTCAATGTGTGATTTTTCAGGGGCGAGTCTTCACTGAACAGTAACATAAAACTGATTCTTAGATATTTCAATTAATTCAAAATTACTTTCGGGAATTCAGAATAAATATATTATTTCTTTCAAATTTTTTAAACGGCAATTCAAAATATATCGGTCATTAACTGAAAAATAGTGTACGTATGAGCTGACAAATTCTTAATAGAAAAAATGCATTTTCATTAGTTATAAACACTGAATTTAAAATGAAATGAATTAGAATTGCACACTTCAGGAAAGTTTTCAATGAGAAACAGCGATGACAGAACTGTCCAGACCAGTTGCAATGTGAAAAATGAGAATTACGCAACAAGAACTAACTGAACATTTATGGTCTAACATTAAAACCAAGTCAGTTATCTTTTCATTTTGGGCAGATGTAATATTCCAAAGGGGAATCCGTACTCGACGCTATTTCGATTTCACCGCCATGTAAATCCTATGGGATGGCAGCCATCTTGGATTGTCGCTTATGGAGGGCGAGTTATTGTACCTCCAGCATTTAATGGCTCTGCCGCCCTCACTTCGAGAGTCTTCAATGGATAAGCGGGAAAATTGGCGTACTTTGATCAGAGCAAGTCGCAATACATGCTACTTGAAACGCAGACACGGTTTGCGCGTGAAACAAAATGCACATGCTGCATATGCGTCAAGTGAAAATTTACGCGATCTGCTTGGATATCGGGTCAGACTCCGAATATATCAGGAGGTACAATAACTCTGCTCCATGAGCGACACAAGATGGCGACGTATCCCATTTCCCCTATAAAAATCCATGAATATTCCCGATGTTGAATTTGGGAGTGCAAAACAAACATGGTTGTACATTACAGTAATGAGAATGGCACATTATACAAAAGGGATCCATTGCCATTTATAGAAAAGTGGTTTTCAAATGAATAAATGTTGGCATGGCACAAATGCTGGGTTTGCAAACTTGTAAAGCTTCCTTATTAGCTTACATTGAAATTTCTTTGGCACATTTTATTTTTAGGGGAAGGGCTGGTTTAAAGGGGTTATTTTGTGGATGTCCCATATTTTCAGCTATGGAAACTAAATAGACAACAATTCAATTCGAAAATTCAAGATTTCATTACATAGAGGCAGTGTTTTAGCAAAATATTACGTTACACAATAATACTGAAATTACAAAATGCAACTTTATTAAACAACCATGTGCTCAAGAATGACCTACCAGGGTTTTTAAATCTTGTAATCTCAGTCAGTGTTCCTGCTAAGGCCGTATGGCACGCAATTGACGCAGGGACCAGAAAAATTTGGTGCAGCATGTTTCTGAAAATGTGTGAGAGTGTTTTTATTTTTTGTTTGTTTGTTGGCCAATTTTCAGCATCAGCTCGTAATTTTGGCGCAAGCATCTCTTCGGGCTTCATCAAAATTGGCCAAATTGATGCAAGCCCAAAAACCTTAAAGAGGGAAACACTGATCCCAATTACAACTAGTATCAGCTTGAAAACAATATTTGACTGTTCATCCAGATTCCACTCCAGAACAATGTCAGTTTCACTAACCGATATCCGAGGGTTAGAATATTGGTGCAAATCCAAAAGTTCAATCATGCAAAGACTCAGACAAAAGAATCTAGTTCTAGATCTTTGTGTATTGTCGAGTATTTAACACAAGAGCCCAAAGACTCATGTTATCTCACATCAATGGGAATCTTAATAGACCCTCATAACACAAAATTCTAACCTTGTTTTCTATGAATTAGTTCTGAATCTGTATTGCAGGCACGAGATTGCATCTTCCTGAAAAAAGCTGGAAACACTGGTGGAAAAGAATGTGAAATTGGTAAAAAATGCCTCAAAATAGGCTGAAATTAAATAAAATTGCGGAAATTTTGACACAAAAAAACCTCGAACCAGCTGAAAAGCTGGAAAATCTCATGCCTGGAATTGCTCTCTAAATCAGCAGATTGCTATACTATGCACGACATTTATGTCATTGGGCAAGACTAAATTTGCTTTTACAACTTGGGCAGTAAACTTGTACCAGTCCGAACAAGGATTCTGACCTATTATAGTCGGTGTCATTCATATCTCATAATATAGATAGATACTTCTGTTAGAACTCTACAAACTCTACACATTGTACAATCATTCTCTTTACAAAGGCACATAGCTATTCTGACATCTCTTAATTACAGTTCTAAAAAAAACAAAGAAAAAATACACTTTCTTAGGCGAGTCTTTTCAGAATCATTAAACATGAGCTCCTTAAAGTTTCCCCAAGCAAGCACTGACTAAACGCTGTATCCTTGTAACTAGTGCCTGTCATTATAACAAAGCAACCACATGAAACAAAGTTTAAAGACTCTGAAATGACAATTTCATGAACTCTATGCAATTAACCGACTTGAATCAACCAACACAACAAGGAACAGATCTGACCAGCGCTTGGAATGGACCAGCTGGCGGTAAGTTTGGCTTCGCATCCAAAGACATTCGCTCACCGGAAAGACATTCAATCGTGATATTCACCAACATTTTCTCTAAAACGGAGGGAAATCACTGCTCACAATACTTGGATATTGGTTGAATAGATATTAGTATTAACAATAATGAAAGCTCACGTAAGTGAACAATTTATTTGCTGTGAGTAGGTTTTAACTATTTTCATTAGCATTAATGACGTTAACATTGACTTAACCAATATCCAAGCATTAAAAGTGCCATTCACTCTTAATATGAGCAAACAAGTCAGATCATATATCATGAGCAAATGTGTCTGGGGCACGCAAATGAAGGCCTTGCTGACTCACTATGGTCCGATTGGTTTGTCCTCTATTAAATCATCTGGTACATCATTCATTGTCTGTTGAACATTGAATGCAACCAATATCACACTGCACATAAAAGATAGGTGACATCACATTTAGCACTTTTCCCAGATGTGGAGAATTAAAACATGCTTGATTCATGACGTCCCATTGCATAGGGTCTATAGGCAAAATAAAAAATTATTGGACAATTTAAACAAAAATCCATGGTAGGGATTGCATTTACAAACAATGGGGCCCTGAACTCTGCATTTCTGTTAAAATTGTCCAATACATTATTGTTTGGTCTATAGTTACAACACCTCATACGTAAACAATCACTATTACAAAGCTGCACATTCATAATTACAATTACCACTCCAAGTCCATTTTCATAGTTATATCAATACTGCTATCTAATACCCCATTCAGACTTAACAAAAAAATAGCCTTTAGACATATTCTAGTCATATCGTCTTTCCCAAAGTCTTCTTAGATCGGATTTTTAACTCGCTAAAAGGCAAGGTAAGTCGCATTAGTAAGCCGATGCACACGACTAACGACAACTTTCCGTAAGTGTGAATACCTGTCCTTATAAGTCGAGTTGAATTTGTGTTTACTTCCACAGCGCATTAACCTGGAGCGTACATCATTTCCGCAAATTACAAGTAGAGTTCATTTCAATTCGACTTGAACATCATAGCGTGAGTGAACGGTCATAAATCGAGTTACTTTCTTCTAATCTGAGGTTTGAAATTTAAAATGAACTCGATGACTACTTTTTGTGTGTCTGAAAGGGGTATAGGTGTCATTCATACTAGTGTTGTTGTCCATGTGCAAACCTACAACATAACCCAATTTGTTTTTCTCTAGACAACAAAGCTTTTAAAGCCTGTTCATGGCTTGACTTTTGTTTAAAAATATCCGTTTTTGTCTAGAAAACAGGATTACTGCATAACAAAACTAGTATGAACACCTTTTAAGCATATATAATACGTCCCATCCAGTCACCAAGTGTACGTTCCATTTCTATTTGTCACCCAACTAAGCAAGACAAATTCTCGTAAGACAGTTGATGAAAGGAATAGAACCAGAATAACACTTTGCCTCCTGGACCTTCAGGTACCAAAATTGCTCTTGCAAAATCATAACATAAATATAATCATTAATAATTTAGAAGTTTGACTTTCTTTGTACAAGTATGCTGAAAGATTGAAGAGAAGCGATAATCATATTAATTCAGGTTTTTCAAACAAAGTAGAAGGTTCAAGCAATCAAAGCTCTTCAAAACAAACCCTATTTGGGTAGGCTTTTAAAAGTGTATGCTATTTGTCTTTTAAAATCTGTATTAAATCGATTTACTTTGTTTGAAAATGAAAGATTGTTCGCTATCTAGTGTCAACTAGAGCTACCAATTGTCACAGATATAAGGCCTAAATTTTTTTTGTTTGTTTGCCCTCTGGTGTAAAAAATAAAATTTTGGGTCGGTTGGTCAATCGTTTTCTTTTTTTCTCACATAAATTGTAATTTGTCATGTCATTCCCAGGATTTTATTGCGAATACTAAGCAGTGAAGGGCTTAATCAACACGTATTTCAAACACTAAACGTGAAACTTTCTACTGCTAAATTTTACATTTTCCTTGAAAATGATGAATATTATATGAAGAAAAAAATCCTGACCCAAGTTTTTTACATTTTTAGGGTTGGTCACGGAGTGCAAACAAACAATTTTTTTTTAGGCCTAAGTAAAGTTCTACCCACACACCAGATTATGTTAAATTATTCTTAATCAATACGTTATAAATCAACTATGGTAATAAACAGCACACTTTCTTCTATTGGGCTATTCCATTTACAAAATTATAGTAACTCCTCTGACAAAGTTTTAGAAATTCTAACAAAATTTTCCAGAATCATAAAATTTACTTTGCGAGTGATTTTCCCCCCGTAGTTTTCAATTCATTACAAATGACACATCCTTAACATTTTTAAATGGCAAAATATTTAGAAGAATTAAGTATTTAATAAAAATCAGCTTGCAATCTAATTTTTCGATAATTCAAAAGTTCTACGAATTTCAACTGGAATGGATTGTACATTAAGTCCGAAATTTTAACAGGATATGGTTTTAAAATGGAACAGCCCGTTATAAATATACAGACCACAGAGACACAATAAAATGGCTAGACTAGCAAAAACAAAGAAATAAATTATTGTACAGAAATCAACAGAGGTACGGTACAAAAGTGTCGCATTAAGTAACAAAAACAGAAAATGAAAACGGACTTCAGCCTTGGGACTACCAGACTCGTTAGAATACCTCTACTGAAAGAACTGTCACAGTTTCAGTCAAAATGAAAGTGAAGGTGAGAAAATAGAAAAAGGATCAAACCTACTCTTTCGATCTACCTGCATATTGAAAGAACAGTCCATTTAGAGACCATCTACGAACACTCATAGGGGACCCGATGCAAAAAAAAATTGCAGAAAATTTTCGGGGCCCCCTTTTCGACCTCGAAAAATTTTAAGGGCACCCTGTTTTGCGACAAAATTAGAGTTCAACCCCAAAGAAAAGCATGTAAACTCAATTATAACCGGAAAATTTGAGGTAATTTTTTTCAAGGGTGAAAAATTTTAAGGGCCCCCCTTTTTGCATCAGCCCCCCCCCCAACAAGTGTTTGTGAATGGTCCCTTACTAACAATTTCATATTATACTTGGACCGGCATTTGTATTACTCTGGAATACATGACCTCGAGTGTAATGTGCAACAAACAACTATATGGCCTAGATGTTCAGAAAATTTGGGAGTTTCCGAAGCGCATGGTAACCAAACCAGCACTGTGATATATTCCACAAACATTGGCTTATGCTAGTTCATACTCATGTAGTTTTTTAAAGCTTTGTTGCTTTCTTCATCATTTTTTGCTGAAACTTGTTGCTTCCAGATGTCGTAGCGGCAAGTCACATGTCAAAAATATAATCAATAGCAAAAAACTCTTTGTGTTAAACATTTTGTAG
>JXSR01S002903.1:12322-33778 GCA_000969725.1 Ophiothrix spiculata | reverse complement strand
TCTACTATAATAACAATATGTATATATTCGTAAGGGATGACTACATACCCAAACACAGGCGCGATACATTTCGCGCTACATTTATTTTCGCGCAAAAAGCGCTCAGCTCGCCTTGCGCGAAAATAAATGTAGCGCAAAAAATGGTATGTTATATACCGCCGCACTTTAATATCACAAGCATGAAATTTAAAGCGTGTAATACTTATAATTAGCTGTGCGCATATTACTGAGCGCGAAAATATTAATGTTTGCTGTACCAGACTTATTTTTAAGTAATGCCAAAATACTAATTCATGGTTTATGTCCAAAGTAATACCAGCAAAACCAATAACTGGTTTAATTTAATTACTAGGAAAGGAATGTAGATGTTTTGTGCAGTCACCCTTTGAACATAAGGCCAAAAAAAAAATTGTTTGGTTGCCCTCCACCGACCGACCCTATTTTTCAGCCCGACCCAAACTTTTTTTATTGAAAAATATTTTTTTTCTCCTAAAAAATATGCAAAACTTACCAAAAACTACCAAAAAAATGTTATATTTTTGCTTTTTTCGATATTCAACCCTCAAAATGTTTAGGATGTCCCAAATCTCTACAAGAAGTATTTGATTGTTTTGATTTGGATGTTGCGGGGGAAGTTGTGAAGGCTGGAGCGGCCGATCGACCTAGCAGTCCATTGAAGAGTATTAATTTTTTTTTTTTTTAAACAAACAACAACAAAAAACGACCTACCGACCCTCTCTGAAAAAAGCTGTGGAGGGCAACCCAAAGAATTTTTTTTTTTTGCCTAACAGAGGAAATACACCAAAATATTACTGAACTTGATCATATAGATATACAGATGCATCACGGAACATCACGATCCCGAGAGCATGAACTTTACCAATTGTCCAGTTTACAAAAAAGGTCCATTTCTATCCAAGAAATATCAAATCAAGATGCACATTTACCAAATCTGGTATTCATAACCATTAGCCGGCGTATTTCGTGCTTTAGAAATGTGGTTAATTATTATTATACAGTCCCTCAGATCCAATAACATTTTGGTGTTGTAACTATTTATTTTATTACTTAAGTTCCATATTTGTCTACAAAAGTAAGGGTTCACTTAAAAACTCAACCGGCGGTTGACCCCCTGGAACTGCCAGTTCTGGACGGTCGATATTGTTCTGAACAATACAAACCCCCCAGATACACCTATTCCGGGCAGTCAACTAAAGATTAAGTTTTTTAGTGGTCCCTTGAAATATACACTTGTTCATGGCATGAAATCTACATAGAAAAGTATGAATAACAAAAGAAAACTGGAACAGATCACTGTTTAACACTTAAAACTCCATATTGACTAAAACTGAAACAATAAAAAAAATATTATAAAACTTACCAAGATATGACTGACACATGACCACCTCTGCCTCTGAATGTGGTCACATCCATCCCATTCACACATCATTCTATAACTAGCACCCATGACATGCATCTTGCTGGCGTGGATGTGTAAGAGTTTGGGTGTATTATATGTCCTGTAAGAAAGACGGGTCAAATTCAAATTATAACTAATAATGCTACTACTACTATTACCTCTGGAATTCTATATGAAACTTCCTTCTAGTTTACAATGGTTTATATAATTATATAGAGACTGTATCTCTGAAACATGAAATTAAATACTGTTTTAGGGTATGTGCTATTTTCCACAAATTAAGTCTTGAGCCTTCTTTAAATCTCTCTATCATTGTTTCAAATATAGTTCAGATGTGTTACGCCAGGCTCCTAATTTTTATGTCTTAGAATTAAAACAATCAATAGTATAGTTTGTACTTTTGCAAAGTACGCCATTACTTCCAAATTGCAACATAATTTCCATTCCTAATAATAAGAGACCACAATAACTTGGTTGGGAAGAAAATTTCTTAAGGGAATCGTTCAAAACTAAACCGGCAATTGACTTCCTGGAACCCGGCTTCGCTGGTTTTGACTGGTTGCTGTTGTTCAAGACAATGGAAAACCGCCCGGAATAGGTTGTTCAAGACAATGGAAAACCGCCCGGAATAGGCGACTGCAGGCTCCTCATTTCAACATGCTCACTATGATGTAGAATAGAAGTTTTCTTATCAAAAAAATACATTTTAGGAAACCTCTTCCGCAAATGGCCATTCGACGGCGACCCATTCGACAAACCCACAGTTCACTTGGCTGTTTTGTTACTTTCCCAGATCAATTTTGTTCAAGAATTTAATTAGGACTAACTTTTACAATTTGATATGTGAACGAAAGAAAGTCAAGAGTGCAATAGCTGCCATTTGACATAAATTTGAATCGCACACTGTACATCCAGCCTGGGTTCATAGCTCTTTTTTAAAAACAAATTCTTAAGGTGACACCGCAGGATTGTGACACCCCACCACCATAAGCGGCTTATTAGTATTTCAAGGGTTTTTTTGACAAATTGTTTAAAGGTGCAATTCATGATTTTGATGTAACAAAAACCTTGCTTCTTTTCCAGCTAAATAAAAAGAAGAATACAAAATAAATATATACTGAAAATTTCACTTGATTCCAACCTTTAGTTTTTAAGTTACAAGCTTTTCAGCATTTTGAAAAATCCCCATAGGCTACTGTGTTGTAATTACTGTCGGGGCCCCGACAATAATTAGAAAATGACACTTTTTCTCAAAAATGCAAGCACATATGAAAGAATGGTTTGGGGATCGTAACATATACCAGTTGAGGATTTTTATAAGCTAAGAAACTCACTTTTGATAGAGGTGACCTTGAGGGTGAAAAGTGGATCATGAATTGCCCCTTTAAATAAATGTTACAAATGGCAGCCATTGCAGACACAGTTTTTTCACATTCACACGATGAATAGATCTTTCTAATTACCTTCTGCAGCCTTTCCATTCACACATGCAGACCATGGCAGCCGACTTCGGTTGTTCAACTTCTTTCTCCTTCTCCTTGTCTTTGTCCTTATCCTTCTTCTTGCTGCAGTTGTGTCCAGACGGGGAGGACGTTGAGGATTTCCTCCTCTTTTTGCTGGAACTGTGGTGCTTCTTCTTCTTTTCTTTATGATGAGATGACGTTGATGATGAACTATCCGATGTGTTGTTAACTTTGGCATCTTTCGACGGTTTGGGAGAACCTACCGGAGCCGGCCGTTTCAGATTTCCCGAGCTTTTGACCGCTGTAATACTATTTTGGGCTGATATCGTAGAGGCAGTTTGCTGATTATTGTTCACAATGATGAATTGCTGCGTTTGTTGTTGTCCAGATTGAAGCGGCCTCTGCACGCTAAGAATTTGCTGCTGACCACCTGGCATGCTGACCGGCAGCCGGATTACTTGTTGTCCGGTTTGACCGTTAGGATTCTGTACTTGAATATTCATAGTTTGCTGATGCTGTCCCATGGGACGTACAATTAGCGTTTGTTGCTGCATCCCCATTGATTGCTGTGGAGTAGCAACTACTAGTTGCCTGACACCCCCTGAGGGTTGCTGGACACTTACAGTTTGGACATTTTGGGGTTGCTGCTGCTGTAACTGAATAGTCAGCGGCTGACCTTGCTGCGAGGAAACCTGCATTGGTATCTGGGTTTGTCCGCCCGATGCAGGCTGTTGCACCGTGATAATAGCACCCTGGTGAACTTGTACTGTGTTGCTACGCGACACTTGCGTACTAGATATTTGCACTTGTTGTGGCCGTGCCGCACCACTGCCTGTCACGATCATCCCCGTCTGCTGTTGCTGTGGATTATTATTATTGTAATTCGTGGGCAACATATGCAAGTTTGAAGGTAAATTTTCCCTAATGTCTCTACAAAGGATCAATTGATTGACCTGTTTTTGAGCATTCGTCGCGGTCGCCATTGATGTTGGAATGTTGCCGTCTTGCATGGTACCGTTATTTCCAATAATAACATAATTGCCAGTCTTAGCTCCCTGATTAGAATTCACATCCCCTATGAGGGGCGGTAAGCATTTACTCAAGATTTCGCCGTTTAAAACATGGTTCACGGGCTCGCAGCTTTTGCCGCTCGCAAACAATGGATCAACAGGTGTGCTTTTACCTGAACTAGTTCTGGAATCGGAATCCGGTTCAATACCGGCTATGCTAAGAGCGGCCTCAAGTATACCTGAACTTTCGTTTTGCTCCGGCATCTCAACTCTATTCACAACAATGTCATTTTTTGTAGTGGGGACATCACTATCGCTAGCATATCCATTAACAAGGTGTTGTTTCATAACCGTTTCTATAGGTTTACTAATCGTCTTTATTGGATCTACTTCCATCGCTTCCTCGTTTATTTTCGACACACCATCGAAGGTTTCTGTCGTGCCATTGCACTTTGGCATTACATTGACGCCTGTTGGTCCATTTGTGGACTCTTTGAGTACTGAATCGCTTGTGGGGCCGTTACTTTGTTTGTTTATCGCACCGGCATGGTTGTGCTGGTGATTACTCGTTATGTCACCATTTGGTTGTGTTGAATTTGTTTGGACATTGGATCCTACAACCTGCTGTTGTTGATTATTGACTGATGGAAGTTGGGGTGATGGTCCATGTTGGGGTGCAACATTTGCGCTATTTAGAGTCTGTTGTACCGTTATATTCTGTTGCTGGTTTTGAGTTGTCTGTACAGGTATTGCATTGTTTAATCCCTGAGTAGGCAACACCTGCTGTGTAGATTGGTTTGGTCCAGCATTCGGGTAACTATTAGGCATTGTTGCAGCAGAATTGGGTTGAACCATTTGCTGCTGGGTAGGCGATATCCTCATCGGAGGGGATACGCTAACCGGAGCTTGCACAGAAGTCCCCGTCTGCAGTAATCTCTTTATTAATGACGATTCTACATTGGATGCGGAAGAAATAGGCGGAATTTGACTTGCTAACCGTGGGAACTGATTTGGTAACGATGACGATGACACGATCCCTTGTTGCACAACCTGGCCCGTCTGTTGTTGCACGGGCATGGTTGCTACACCTTGCTTGGGTTGTAATTGTCCTGGTTGCGGTTGCATATTAACCATCGCCTGTTGGGGTTGTTGCAACTGTCCTTGCGGCACGCTAGTTACAGTTTGCTGTTGCGAGGCTTGCACAGCCCCCGGTCTATTGAGCACTACAACTTGCATTGGGTTCTGTTGGGAAACACTGACGGGCATGCTTTGTTGCTGCGGTGTCGTTTGAGGCTGAGGGATGGTAGTTGTGGAAGAGGAAGGCACTGATAAGTTGGGTTTTGGTTGGATAGGGACATACTGCTTGGTCCCTGCGGGATTTGGGGGTTGCTGAGCTGTACTGTGGTTTATTTGCGAAGGAGCGGGAGATGTTTGAGCCACTGGTTGGTTTGCTTGATTGGGTTGCTGGGTGGTGGTATTTGGCATTGATTGGGGTGCAGGAGAATTAGGTACTGGTTGCGGTGAGGACGCCACAGCAAGTGGCTTCTGAATATTATTTACAACTGGTGCCAATTGTCCTGCAACAGGCTGTGCTGGTGACGACTGCTGGTGCTGCTGTGTGTATTGTGGTTGAGCTACCGGTTGTGCAGTCACGGTGGTAGCTGCCAGCATGGCCTGCTGCATCTGCTGTTGAAGTCCGACTGGATTGGGCAGAGTGTCGCCATCTGGTGAGGGTGTCGCCACTGGAACTTCCACACCGGGCTGCACCTGGAGAACGGGAAGAGGTAAAGCGGGATCAGTGCTCTGCTGTTGAGCTTTAAAGTGGGCCTGCTGCAACAGCTGAGCATGTAGATTGGGTACCTTTTGAATCCGGACTTCGCCATCTGGGAGCGGAATCTGCGACGGTGGCTCACATTTCTCCGTCGACACTCCAACGCCTCCAAACACGACCGTCGCCGGTGAGTTGCAGCTGCCAACACTCCTCGATACTTGTGGGCTAGCTTTTGGACTTCTGGATCTCGACCGTGGACTCTTTGGATTGGTTAGTGGATTGGTCGCTGGCATGTGGGATGGTGGTGGACGCTGAAGGACAGTCTGGGGCACCTGGTTGGGCTGTGTAGTCTGCATCAGACCAGCTGAATACCTATTAGGACTTGCAACATTCGGGTGAAGCCCTGCAGGGGGAGGCCTTCCTGTCGCCATGGTGTTTCCTGGTGGTCTTTGTAGGTACTGCTGATTTGGTTGATTTCCATAGCTCCTGGCTGCAGGGCTACCCTGTACTGTGTTGATTACTGGAGAATGTTTGCGTGCAAGATGGGCTATGATGTTGGAGGCAGTGTTTTGACTGTTGCTCACATGCATTTGGTAGTTTACTGCAACAGTAAAAAAAGAAAATGCATAAGAATGATCAATAACACTGATACTATTCAAATTTATCCTCAGTATGCATGATTTTTCATACAACCTTGTCTATATGATCTTGCTCACTGTGGGCTCCTTACTCAGCCAAACAAGAAAACTACATCTGGGGCTGATTTCACTAACATTTAGAGATAATTACCAACACCCTTTATAATCACAAACACCAATAATGATCGCTAATTGGTTGAAATGGTCTCTATTTAGCGATCATTTTGGAGTTAGCGATCAAAACGGGGTTAGCGAACATTGCTAAATGTTAGTGAAATCGGACCCTGATGTTTTTCTTCTTTTTTCAATTCTCTTTTTGTGTCACTTCCTAGGCTATGGAATGAAATTCCTCCTAATGTTAAGGACTGTCATGCTCTTTCTATTTTCAAATCTATTGAGTGTAGGTCATTTTTCGCTAATTTGAACTGCTGATTTGATTCATATATTCCCTTATTGGGTTCATTTGCTGCTGTTTATTGTTTTGATTTTGCATAATGTTCTTATTATTTATGTATGTTAGTTTATTTTAATGTACAGGATAAATAAGCACTTGCGTGTTTTGGGTTTCAGTAAACCCATTCATTTCTCCTAAATTACTTGCATTTTTGTTCATGTATTTTATCTTGTTAAAATTGAAATATCTGTATGTAAAATTGTTTTGTAAGTTTTGTGAATTACATTGTACATTTTTTTCACATGTTTTGTAAATTGCAAGTGATTTGAATAAATATTATTATTATTATTATTAAGTTTAATAGTATACAAATATTAACTTCAAATGAGTGTGATGGTAAAAATATACCATCCCGAATTGAAAGATTGATTGTTCCATTTTGTTCCATTTCACGAGCTGATAGGCGAGTGAAATGGACAACCAATCTTTCAATGAGGGATGGTATATTTTTACCATCACACGAATTAAGCAGTTAATATTTGTTTTATACTACTCATTTAGAGATTCTAGTCATTTGATAACACATTTAAACTATTGTACTTACCCATTATCCATGTAGCAGAAAGCAACATGTCCCTACTGTACACTGTAGTTTTCAATCCGTTCGATAAGTGTCGATGTACTATCAAACGGATGAACGTGATCTATCAAACGGATGATAGTGATAGTAAAAATGACAAATGGTCACGTGTTACAATCTTACCAATCAAATGAATAGAATCTATGGATGAGTTATATCATTTGAAATGGTCCACCATCATTTGGATTGCTCCACTTACCTGTTTCTGATTTGGATTGCTCCAATTACCTTGTGGGGAATTGACTGTGATTGGCTTTGCACACCCGATTGAAGTGAAAGTTGATTTACTCCTCTTTGGATCCATGTGATATGGTGCTGAAATTTTCTCCTTTCAAAGGAGAATTCCCTTAAGTACCTTTTTTGAAACTGTCCTTTAGATGAGACACTAACCTTGCTGGTTGTGCTATGATTTGTTTTGCCACCCCCATGGAAAGTGGAATTGCCCATCTATGGCATGGACACAGTAACCTTTGGAATAATTCATTCACCTTGTTTAGGGTTGCTGCAATTCAGTTGGCAGGCATGAGAATGATTTGGCATGGGAATGATTTTTCATGAAAACATCTGAATTTGGTAAAAGTAAACCAAACACCTCTGAAACTGGTTATATAACTTATATGAATTTGAGAATTGAAAGATAAAAATATCTGAAATAAAATAATTATCTGAAAATTCTCATACCTGGTTGGCTACATTTGTACTTCATTGGAAATGGATTTGCCCGACAAAGGGCAGTGCCATTTGGACAAATCCACTTACCTGGCTGGGAGTTTGCTACGACTGATTCACTTACCTGGCTGGGGAGTTTGCTGCGATTGGGATTGCCACCTCATGGGAAGTGGATTTGCCCGTCTTTGGATTCCTGTGATATGGTACTGTGCACCGTTTGATTGTTCAATTCTTTGGAAACCAACATTTGGAAACACATTTCTGAAAGAAACAAAACCGGGAAATAATAAATTCATCTTTTCTTTTCTTTTTTTTTTAGTTCATTTTTAACCACATGTTGTTGGAGTCTCAAACTAAGATATTCAGGTCAATAAGGCAAAAAAATAAATTGTTTGGTTGCCCTCCACAGCTTTTTTCAGAGAGGGTTGGTCGGTCGGATTTCATTGTTTATTTATTTTATTTTTTTCAATACTCCTCCACGGACCGCTAGGTGGATCGGCCGCTTAAGCCTTCACAACTTCCCCCGTGACATCCAAATTCAAACAATCAAATACATCTTGTAGTGATTGTGACATCTTGAACGTTTTGAGGGTTGAGAAAAGACATGTAGACCCTCTTCACCTGCTTTTGTTAACGGAATATCGAAAAAAGCGAAAGTTGTAACATGTTTTTTTTTGTATTTTTCGGTAAGTTTTGCATATTTTTGAGGGGAAAAAATCAAAAAAAAAAAGTCGGGCTGAAAAATTGGGTCGGTCAGGTTTTTTTTGGCCTAAAGGTCCTCTCCTGACCAAAAGAAACTTCAAATGCACAGAATCTACTGCACAAACTCCACAAACGGATAAGAGCATTTTCAATATTCAGTCATTAGGCCAAGACAAAAGAAATGTTGTGTTGCCCTCAAGTGGAATTTCTGAAAAAATGAGTCGGTCGGTCGGAAAATATATTTCTTTTAAAAAGCACCTAAATTTCCCTTTCCCGACCCTATTTTTTTCTTTTTTTTGAGTAGGGTCGGTCGCTGAGGGCAACACAACATTTTTTTCCCTTACAACAAGATCCAGTGAAGTTATGGCAAAAAATGAATACCCCAAATTTGATCCTTATCCCTGAACAATTATAGAGCTGAATCTGTTTTTTGCCCTTTTAAAGGACCATGGTCCGATTGCTTCAACTTTTTTTTTAAAACTTTTTGAGATTTTGGTACCAAAATATTGCTCATATTTTTCTCATTACCCATTTGAAATTTCATGGCTGAATTACATTCCGTTTTGAGATATATATGAAAATATGTCTAATTATGGTAACCATAATTAATTTTACACAGCAACGTGTACACGGTTCTGAAATACAAAATTGCCCATATAATCAAAATGATTTGACTGATTCAGCTGAAATTTGTAACTTGGAACTCTGAGATATCTTTCATATGAAATCAAAAACTAAATTTTGAAAAATCAGAAACTCCTTTACATCTTCGTCACACATTTCACTAAAAAAAAATTCACATACAGAAAAAGAAGATTTTTTGAAAGTTTTGTGTTGCATTATTTGTTGCTATTCTTCAACTCTTGTTTTTCTCAGCAATAAAATATACTGCGGAAACTGGGGTGACTGAGCACCGCAGTCACTTTGAACAAAACTTTGACATGGTTGCTCGCAAAACACACATCTCGTCTGATGGTGTTTTGGATAAAATTTCAACCATCTCTGGTTAATAGTTAATATCCTGTAAAAGCACTATCGGGCAAGATAAATCTGTTGAAGAACCAACCCGGCAAACCTAGACCACCCAGTCTACGGAAGCAGCTAGTTCCTTGGCAAAGGAAATGTCAAGCACACTTTATAGGCACACCAAGGAACTCAAAGTAAAGACATTCTACACTGTAAATAAATGCCTTACCAATCTAGCTAAGTTGATTGCTAAATAGAACCAAGTGGAACCAGACCCTTGCTCTTGCATTGCCGGCAAATATTCTCAAAATATAGCATCACTGAAGTGACAACAATGAAACGAATTTGTAAGTGTATGTGACTTTGCTTGGAACCAAGATTCTGTTCAGCCTAGGGCTATCCATTGAGAGACAATTATATGATAGTCAGTGGCAGGTTACAATTTTAGTGGGGGCGGCTAATTTTTTTATAATCAAAAAAATTTTTAGAGCAAGAATGGTCGGAGAAAAATCATGATATTTTGTAATGCGTGCGTAGCGCGCAAAAAAAAATCTGTCAAATCTGCTAATTTCAGCTATAAATTGTTAAATAATCTTGAAATTTGCGCAAAAATTGAAAAATATTTACTGAAAAATGACATATCTGATAATTCGAGTGATTTTTATTTTTCACATTTAAATTATCAAAACAAAGGAAAGACTTCAATTTCCTTTTCTTTCTTTATTCTTTAAATTTTCGAGGGGGTCCCCCTCTTTGAAATTTAGGGGGGACATGTCCCCCCGCTTCCGTCGCCTATGATGATAGTGCAATAAGCATGTCACACAGTTGAGACACACACATGATATGGGTGAACATCACAACGCTGTATCAATGAGCACACACCACACGAAAGTTAGCCAATCTACTCTAACTGAATGATCTAAAATTATGTTCGAAAATGTTTTACTTAAAATACTGTTACAATGGCCCTTACAAACCGCTGTCATCATTAATTGTTGAACACCAAAACAATTATGTGACTAAGAATTACTATGCTGGTCCATTCATTATTCAAAATAATGTTTAAACCCTTCTGTTATGATGAGAGTAAGGCCAAAAAAAATGTTGTGTTGCCCTCCGGGTAAAATTTTCAGATGGGTCGGTAGGTCTGCATTTCTTTTCATTTTTAGATGTGAATTGGCACATGAAAGCCAGAATTCTCATTCATTTTGATGGTCCCTGAATGAAAACAACAATATCACTATGACACTATATAAATCCTACACTATGTTTCCTATGAAAGATGAAATCACTGTGCAAGAAAAGGCAAATATTCTGTTCAATCTGTATAAGTTTTTTTTTTCTGTCTCAGTCAATTTACCAGGATAGTAAGCAAGAATAAAGCCGTACTACCCAACTATGCTTATGACTGGATTTCATTTAGCATTGTAATTCGAACAGCCAACAGCACTAACGGGCTACAGGCTGTAGATACCAATCAATGCAAAAAGGCAACAGCACAATTCAATATGCTACATGCTATACAGGATGTATCAATTAGGTTCCCCAATTTTAACTCCGGCAAATTTCATTCATTTTGATGTCCAAGAACGAAAACAACAATATCACTAATCCTACACTATATTTCATATGAAAGATGACATCACTGCGCAAGAATCACCAAACCTACAGTATGTTTCATATGAAAGATGACATGACTTTGCAAGAAAAGTCAAAATATTCTGTTCAATCTGTGTACGTTTTTGTTCTATATGTACCCACATATGCATCTGTTTGAAGTCAATGAATATAAAAGTACAGGAAGCGGCTCTTGCCTAATTGGCATCCATGGTCCTGCAGATACAAATGTCTTGACTCTCCACATCGTCGCCATTCTTACGATATTTTAAGAATAAAACTTGGAAGTCCGAATCTAACCCTTCAGACACAACTGAGCTGCATCGAATGGTTTTAGCACCCAGGGGTGTGAGAGCTAGGTGATAAAAAGAGCTGAAAATAGTGACAAAATGCCAAAAACAGGCTGAAAATGAAAGAAAAAGCTCAAATTAGGACTCTTTTGAGGGCATTAAAAAAGCTGAAATCAGCTAAAAAGCTGAACTCTCACACCCCTGAGCACCTCAGCGTCCTGTGATAAACAAGCCTCCATTTTGCATTCGCCGCTGATGCAACATGATCAAAACAATGTGCGATTCGGATTTCTTTTGTTATATCCAGCAGAGTGCAAAAAGTACTGATACGCAGGGCTAGAAATTCGGCGAGAATCCGAGAATCCATTCTCGCAGAGTTTTTCCCTAAGAGGATTTTGTGAGAATCCAAATAGATTCTCGTAAAGTTAGGTGGACACTTTCTGTATGAATGTAAAGAATCCCAGGATTCTTGCAAAGATTCTTGCCCAGTAGATTTGGAAGAAGCCAATAAGATTCTCGCAGCCAGCAAGTGAAAAAATTTCTAGCCCTGGATATGTGTTTTATCTGTATATATTTGTTCAAACTTATCTTTTCTTTTATGAAGAAATACATTTTGTTTAGACTGTATCATTTAAATTTCGAATGAAAATCGTTAAAATATTTTAAATTACAAAAGTATGTTCTTACTTGCACAAAATGTACGATAGATTCACATGTCCATCGAATAATAGTCGCCTTTACAGTGTAATGTGACCACTCAAGGAGGCAGGAATCAAAACACAGCGCGTAGTCGAGGCTAGTTAAATAGCAGCACAAAACCCTACCATGTTTGTTATTGATTGAAAAATCCTGTTATAAGTAGGTTAAATTTTTTGCCAAGCAAATACAGAAATAAAATGTAACTACATCAAATGTTAAAATGTGCATTTCTATTCATTGTGTGTGTATTAGAAAAATGAAAATGACATTGTCTTGCTGTTCAGTTTGATTAAAAATATGGAAAATCATATTATTAGTCAAATTTAGTGAAAAAAATTAACATTTAAAAAAAAAAAACAATGGTCAGACTTTTCCGAGAGTTACGACCGGGCACGGAAGGCAACACAACTATATTTTTTTTTGGCCTAACTATCAATCTTACATAATACATTCTCTATATCAAGTACTTACTTTATAATTGTTGCAAAGGTGTTGGAGTTGAGTATAGCACCTCTAGTCATCTTGCTACATGCCGAAAGGTAATCTGCATATAAATCTATCCTAGATACGGAACCCTGTGGGTTGGCTTGAAATGTTGAACGCAGCCTGCAAAATAAGGAAAGGGGAAGAAATGGCGAAATATATCATCACATGAGATTCAGTGGAACAAACTGAGAGGAGCGTGGCCGAGCGGTATGGGAAAAATGTTCACCACACCGGAAAGGGTTGACCATGACACAAACAAAAGGACAAGTTTTCAACTATTTCTTAGTACCAAGCTTTTAGCCAGGATTTGTAAGTAGGGCATCCAAATTCGCAGCCGGACGAACAGGCCGGCTTCAATCAAAACATCGTGACGTCAGCATCATTAATATTCATACTTGACAAAGAAGTCGAGGATTACGTTCGCGCAAGTTTGTAAACAAAATGGCGACTCACTGGGGAACGAACAAAGAAAAAACGCGATAGGGGGCCTATAAAACCCATTTTAAGTTCATAAAGTACTATAAATTGGTCAGATTTTGTGATGATGATGATTATTGAAGATAAATTCTAACATTCAACATCGAATTTCATATGGTAAAACGTATTTTTGGACGCCTTATTGGACGGCCTAGATGCATTTTACAGGGCGTCTTTTATCGTGACAGGCCGTCCAAAAAACGGCTTGACGGCTCTCTGGCTAAAAGCTTGCTTAGTACTGCAACACGTCATTTGTTTTAGTCTCACTGTCTCAGTCAATTTACCAGGATAGTAAGCAAGAATAAAGCCGTACTACCCAACTATGCCTATGACTGGATTTCATTTAGCATTGTAATTCGAACAGTCAACAGCACTAACAGGCTACAGGCTGTAGATACCAATCAATGCAAAAAAGGCAACAGCACAATTAAATTTACTACATGCTACACAGGCTGTATCAATTAGGTTCCCCAATTATAACTTGGGCAATTGTTTTTCTTTATGCCTCAGACAATTAATTACTTTTAGCTTGTTTATATCTGAAGAAACTTGGAATAAAATTTTATAACTATCCTCAATCCCCTCATTGCTACCAACTGTTTTGTAGCCTTTTTCTGACACTTTTTAACTTAATATATCATTGCAAGTGCCATCATTTCACAAATCTTAAATAATTGTGTCACAGTCAAAATGCCAAAAGCAGCAATACCAATTTTCCCTTTGTGTGGTTTGAAACTTTTAAACACAACACTCTTTCCAAGAGCTTTCCAAAAGTTTTTTTCGCAGGCCACTGCCTAGACATCAATTTCTTGTCCATATATTCCGAGCCTGTTTCTGTACGACCTAATCAGACATATAATAGTCCAGTGTTTATTTTCTACTCACCACTGATTTGCAAAATTTGCACTTTCCACATCTCGTGAAGCTGTCGCTGACGTGCTCTGCTGCTGTTGATGGTGTGGGGGTGGTGGGGTGGCTACCCTCTCACTTGAACCTAAAATCAAACAAAGAGGAAAACAACGTTGTCTTAGTACATCCGATGTGAATGCTAATTTTCTCAAATCTTCACGATGTGTACTCATGATAGCTCTACAAAGATGACAATGCTAATCAGGAGTTGGTCCAAAGAGGAAAATAATGGTCTTATTACATCCAATGTGAATGCTAATTTTCTCAAATCTTCACATACCTGTCAAGTCTCCCGATTTTCTCAGTTTCTCCCGATTTTGGGTAGTGCTCCCGCCCTCCCGATCGGGTTTACATTTTCAGCCAAATCTCCCAATTTTCAAAATAATCTACCGCGGTCTCCCGCTATCGTGAAAATTTGCTATAAGTTAGCATATTTGTAAAGTTGTGTATTACACACCAAGAAACGGAAAGTAAGCCTATTTATCATAGATGCGCTAAACTTTGCTATTATGGGCGCACACCAGTAAATAACTCCTCTTCAAAGATGAAAATGCTAATCAGGAGTTGGTCCATTGCGCATAATTCTGGCTTGTGATCACCTTGACTGGTGACGCATCAATGATGGGGGGGGGATGTCCATCTTGGCCGGGAAATCATGAAGGACTGCCGGTCCGGGGAAAATCATTTCGGGTTGGGCTCGGTCGTGGGTGGGTCGGGAAAAAGGTTGTCGGGGAGCGGCGGGGTCGGGGTGAGAAAAAACCTACCCTGCAGGGCCTTAGTAGTGATGCACCGATAAGCCTTTTTTAACAATACTGATTACTAATTATTTGATAAAGTAATCGTCCGATACCGATAAATTATTTCATGATGTGAATGGACTTAAAAACGAACCATGCACTGACGTATCAATACAAAGGAGGGAAAATGAACCAAAAATAAATTAAAGTACCAGGTTTTTTGTTCCTTCTTTTTTTCTGCATAAGAGGCTTAGATAACAAGTCGTTTACTTTTAATCGGTTGAAATAATTGGTAAGTTGGTGTTTTTTATGAATATAGATTCATAGCCGATAAGGCAATAATCGGTACCGATTAATCAGTACAAAAAATCATTTCATGACTATACACTTACTCAATGCAGCACAATGTTCAAGGTGCACTTGCACAATCAAAAGGCACACCCTGAGTATAAATTCCTAGTCATTAACCATATCAATTGGGATGAAAATAACAACTTCCTAATGCTTAAGTCACAACAGGGTATAGAAAAAAAGTAAACCTTTCTGGGAACTTTTATAGTGCTGATGAGAATCTTCTGTGAGATTTATGAAAAAATGCATGAATCGCTCTAAAAAATTGCATGTTTTAGACAGTAATTTGACATTCACCCCCAAATTTGGCTCATTTATTTGTATTTCATCATTCAATACTGCCAGAAAAAGATCATCCAGAAATTGTTTTTTTTTTATTTAAGCTTACCGATTTTTTTCTGGGACATCAACCTTTTTTCTGGGAAAATAGAAATAGAAGTCAGCCAAGCTAGCATTAATAGACAAAATCTCAGATACAGGTTAACCTCAAGGTATATTGCCGTGAACTTGTAAGGGTTGTTGTAACTCATGTGGGTTTTGTCTGCTGTGGCATGTCAGGTCTGCTGACTACTCTTTTTATATTTGACTTCAATATTCATCGATTAAAGTTTTGTAAAACATTGTAACTTTAAGATTATAATGCTTGGTTAACCCTGATCCTGATTTAAAACATTTCCTGTTTCCTCAAGAGTACCAGAGCAAAGAAGTGTGTTGTCACTGCGAATTGAACCACAGACCGCTCTTTTCCCAAGCCAGTCCCACTATTAGCAAGTCATCGAGTTGTTTTTGCGAGAGCATTTATTTGGTCCCCATGTATAAAACACCTCCGACTTATTTGTTGTGATTTTAACAGTGAGCTTAACCGAGTTCTCGTAGGGTTAACCATGACACAAACAAAAGGACAAGTTATTAAACCGTTTCTTAGTACTGCAACACGTCATTTGTTAGAGTCTCACTGTCTCAGTCAATTTACCAGGATTGTAAGCAAGAATATAGCCGTACTACCCAACTATGCCTATGACTGGATTTCATTTAGCATTGTAATTCGAACAATCAACAGCACTAACGGGCTACAGGTTGTAGATACCAATCAATGCAAAAAGGCAACAGCACAAAGGTGTAGGTTCCTATTATAGGATGTGTATAATTTACTTTTAACTGATTGACATTGACCTCTGAAATGCATTGTGCAAGGTTTCAACCTTAGGTTGTGTCTTGTTTTCTCTTGAGAGGCAAAAGAAAGTATGCAACCCTCCAGGGATGAGGCTGTTATGTAAATACAAAAGAAATGGAAAATAGGTATACCAATTAATTTACATTTTGTGCTATACCTCAGGGATACAAGTCATTGAAGCCAAAATTTCCTGAAATGTCTCAAATTTCTTATAAAGAGCACTTTTCCTGCTCTTTTAATACAGGGCAAAATTTCCTGAAAACAAGATATTTTCAGTAAAATTTCCTGAATTCAGGAAATTTCCTGAAAACTTACATCCCTGATTACCTCCAAAATTTTGGATTCATAATCAGAAAAATATGGTCTTTTATTTGGCATCCAAAAATATACTACTTCCGGTTGAGCCCTGGGGGTTGAGAATGTGATCGGAAGTTCGGAACCTACACCTATAAATATGCTACAGGTTACACACACAGGCTGTATCAATTAGGTTCCCCAATTTATAACTCGGGCAAGCCAGCCCCACAATAAGCAAGTCACTGAGTCACAGGGCATTTATTTGGTCCCCATGTATAACAAACCGACGACTTTTTTTGTGTGATTTTAACAGCGAGCTTTAGTGAGTTCTCATGGGCTTAAGCAAGGGTGTGAAACCAAGTATACTTTAAGTTTAAGGCCAAGAAAAAAAACTCTTGTGTTGCCCTCAAGTGGAATTTCTGAAAAAACGAGTCGGTCGAAAAATATTTTTTTTTTTTAAATATTTTTTTTTTAAAGCACCTAAATTATGAAATTTTGGTGCATTTTCAAAATATTTTCTCAAAAAAACACCCAATCTGAGCAAAATTGGGTGCTTCCCGACCCTACTTTTTTTCTTTTTTTTTAAATTTTTGAATAGGGTCGGTCACTGAGGGCAACACAACAATTATTTTTTTTGGCCTAATACCTATTACACCTATAAACAAGGTTTCTACTTACGGGCAACTGATGACATCTGTGTCATGGCCTGCGCAGGTTTGTTTGGTCTATTAGCCATCTGATGTCCTTCTTGATATCTCGCCATGGTGACGATAGGATGATGGACACCGTCGGGGGCGTGGTCGACGATCTTGATTCCCACAAAGGCTTCTGCTCCTAACGATTGGGCATCTAGGGTTACTAAACACACTAAGATATCTGGAAAATGAAACACATTGGTTGGATTCATTTAAAGGTACATGGTCCGATTTTTTGAATTTTTAGTTTTCACTGTCATATGAAAAATTTAATTAAGATGCTTCAATTTCAAATTTCAGTCAAATCGGAACAACCGTTTTGATTTTATGAGCAATTTTGTATTCTTCATTTTCCTATACTTTACTATATGGTGGCATTTCATGAGCTGGGTCAAAAATGTGTTACATGGTCAAAATGGTTAAAAAAACAATTGTTTGATATGATGTTAATATTATTGATCTCTTTCAATTCAAGTAACTTTGTAGCCAAATATCACTTTTGTTTTGGCATGATGAGCTAATTAATGGTTAATTACTCCATAGACGGCAATGCATACTATAATTTTCAAACGCGTTTTTCTCAAAATTGCCTGTTTTTACTATTTAAAGCAAGTCATAAATTGGAATGATCAATGGTAAACAGTTCATTTTTTCAGGATATGTTCTAAACACTTTAATAGTTACTTTGATGCATTAAACTTGAAACAGACCCCTTAGGGTCTTGGTGTTGATGACCTTCAATTAATTAGAGGCGGCTATACAAGGGGAGAACATGGTGATGTTTCAAATCATTCTGTCCTAATTGTTATTTGATGCAGCTTGATCCCCTGAACATTTTGACACCAAATTTGTCAAAATCGGACAAAAAATGAGTAGGTGCTGCCCAAAAAACTGATCGAGGGGGGAGGGGGTCTGAGGAATGTCTAAAAATGATAAATTTGC
Source organism: Ophiothrix spiculata (assembly GCA_000969725.1). NCBI lineage: Eukaryota > Metazoa > Echinodermata > Ophiuroidea > Amphilepidida > Ophiotrichidae > Ophiothrix > Ophiothrix spiculata. The sequence continues at coordinate 15,431 of JXSR01S002903.1, read as the reverse complement.
CAATTGCTGTAATTATATAACAAATTTTAGCCATGTTGGTGACTATCTGTATGTGTTTGAGGTCACATAATCCATTTGTGAATGTTCCAGCAGTGTCAAACCTTCCAAAATGGCGATATTGTCTCAATTTGGGTATCTACCGCATCCGTAGGCACCGCATCCTTAGGCACCACCACCCTTGTACTGCCAAGTTCAAACCATTGTCTCTCTTAAATTATGTAACCCATGAAAGCCAAATTGCTGCCACAAATAGCAGAAAGTGTAAGCTTTCAAATGAAACATGAAACAAGTCAATAGACCAAGGAATAGTGAATTTACATCAAATTAAGTTCAAGAACCCACGAAAAAATGTAACAACACCACCTTTTTAGCATACCCACCTAATGAAATGCCACCATATGAATAATATTATGGTTACCATAATATTGATAATTTTAACACATTTTCACTTATATCTCCAAAACGCAACATGTTTCAGCCGTAAAATTTCACATGGGCAATGAGCAAAATATGAGGAACATTTTGGTACCAAAAGCTGAAAAAGTATGAAAAAATGCTGACCCAATCGGACAGGGCTCCTTTAAACTGTGCTTATCCAATACACATTGATAACAATTTACAAGAAAGGAATTAAAAGTTGGTTACAAATGAATTTAAGTTTGTATTAAAATTTAAGCTGAAAAGTCATGGAATTCAAAGCAACCATATATCACGATCACCTAAAGCCATGCTTTTAGTGGTAAATATGATTAATTTATGATCAAATCTATCTGGAAAGACTATAAAACACATTCAATATTTCACAAGCAATTACATAATTTCATAATAGTAGTATTTTTTGTGGTTGTTTTATACCATAGTATCTAGGGCAGGTCTCCAACATTATTAAAATCGGTCAATGCGTTACGTAATTATGATGTCATAAAGTACTTCAGGAGGATTTTTTTGCGATAAAAGTTCTAAATATCGGTTTTTCATCAGGTTTTTTGCTAATGAAGATTTTCGCTTAGGAAAAATGTTCGTCACACCGGAAAGGGTTGACCATGACACAAAAAAGGACAAGTTATTTTTGTTTCTAGAACTGCAACCCATCATATGTTTTAGACTCGCTGTCTCAGTCAATTTACCAGGATAGTAAGCAAGAATAAAGCCATACTACCCAACTATGCCTATGACTGGGGTTTAATTTAGCATTGTAATTCGAACAACCAACAGCACTAACGGGCTACAGGCTGTAGATACCAATCAATGCGAAACTTTAGAGTGTTAAAAAAAATATCGCATACCACATAGCCAATTTCCTTTAAAAAAATGTAAAAATTAAATATCGCATATTGGCAGTGATATTGCATAGCTTTTTTGCAAACAGTTTCGGAGACAAACTCTTTTTTTTGTCTTTGCTTTATTCGCTCTGACTGAGCGAGCCATCATCTATTTTCCACTGGCTACCACTGAGCATCATCTGATAGCCAACCCCAGTATCTGGATGCGGATCAGTTTGATCGGCTCACGTGTGAAGCGGCACACGCTCGCTGCTTGGTCACTACCTAGGGTAGGTCACATAATCACAGGAATGATTGGTGCGAAGGAACTTCTCAAGATCTATTATTATTTAACTGTAGGTTATTTTCAGGTTATTTTACTATTTTGTCTGGAGAGCAACACGAGTCCATTTGGTTTCTTGCTGATATTAATGTCAATGGATACCCTGCTATTCAGTTCATGTGAAATAATAGGTGATAACATGAATAAATCTCAGACATTTTCAAAAAAGAAACATGCCCAATTGAGTTAGCCTTTTTGGGATATGGCCCAAATTGCACTCGACAGAACATGTTTTGTTGTATTTCTCAGGTCTTATCAAAACTGAAGTAAGTCCTCTCCAAACTAAAGTCGGCTCTCTCCTTTTGTAACAACCAAGTTCTAAAATACTTATTAAGTCACACTTTTTCCCTATATGAATTCTGGCTCAACCTACCTATACATTTATCAACTTTGGCAATGCGGGTGCAGATGATCTCCCCGGTCTGCGACAACGCCAACAGCACCTCCAGCGCCCCCAATAGCAGCTGCACATCGTGGACGATCAGCATCTTGACGACGCCGTGATAGACGTGGGATTCCAGACACATCTTGATGGTCTCCAGATTGGCGCGCACCTTGGAGAGTTTCTGCAGGATCTCCATGGCTCGGAGGACCACCTGCCGGTCTGGGTCTTTGGTACCTTTGTCTATTGTGTGAAACATGAGTTGTGTGCTGCGATAGTCAATTGGATCTAGGACAAACTGCATGGAAATAGAAAAAAGGAAAGAATGAACATGATTCTGAAAGTAAAGGGGTTTGCTTCAAAATTTTCCACAATATACACACCTCAACTGATCCTTCTCCTGCTTATCTGTGTAATAACGTTATACTTTTATTACCCTCCCAGGAAATTTAACATTCTAACTCTGATACTAATTCACTAACTGTTGTATTTTTTTTCTTACAGTAAAAACTCGAAAGTTGGTACAAGATCTTATTAAGTATTTGAAACTATTATTGAAGTCATTAAATTTCCTATAAATCATGAACATCTGAACGCAATAAATGCATGGAGAAAACAAGCGTATCACCTTGCATAGTATCGCAATAAATATGTGGAGAAAACACGCACAGTGCATTTTCGCTATCGCTGCATTATCGCACATGCATAATTGTTTTGTAGGAAATTTAATGATTTCAATAATAGACTAACAAACTACTGTAATCAGATCAGATCATCCAAAACAGAGTCCACCTCAAACAAATTTTGAGAACACATTTTTTTCCTGAGAAATGACTGGGCCAATGTTTAAAGTTGTCAATTGCTGTACTATTATTTTGTAAAGAGCAATGACCAGTTTAAATTTGCTCTGAATGCAATGTAGGACCGTCTGCGTCCTTGTCCTGTCTTGTTTGGTATAGGTAACAATGGTGTTTTTATGTTACTTATTTATTTCATAAGGGGTAGACTACTTTACAGGCCTTTTTGGCCTCCCAGTCTATTCCTCCATATGTCTTCTTTTATTGTATTTGTACTTTACTGTATTCCTGTATTTTTTTTAAATGGAAATAAAGCTTGAATTGA
>JXSR01S002902.1:39854-50479 GCA_000969725.1 Ophiothrix spiculata | reverse complement strand
TGCTCTAACCTACTTAATTGCGTGGGTACAATGTTATTTACTCAGTCAAACCTTGCTATTAAAGTTTTGAAACGAACCAGTCCAAATAAGCTGACAATGACTTTTAAAATCTGCTTGTACATTGCTATGTTTTGTTTTAAAAATAAAGGTTTCCGTTATTTGTTTTTTAATTATTCCCATGGAATTTATGCTAGTCTCTTTAACTTGAAGTACTGTTCACAGAATATTTCAACAGAGCCAGAGTTTTACTTGCACAACAGATAGGACTTTGGACATTCAAATAACACAATATTTAAAGACTGCACAGTTTACACACCTACATTTGTAATCTCAAATTATGCCAATCAATTCTCAAAGTCAGTTGAGGCAACTGGTACCAGAATACTGCAATATTCCTTCCTGTAGTTATAGGTCAGTAGGCTGGTTGGCAATTAGGCCTAAAAAAAAAATTGTTTGATTGGCGTAATCCGACCTACCCTAATTTTACCACCGACCCTAAATATTTTTTTTTTTTGAGCATGGTAAAAAACCTCCAAATCCCAAATTTGATGGGAATCGATTCATGGGAGCCCACTGATATGGCTTGCAGGACATTCAAAATGACAAATAAAAGATGTGTTACAGAAAAAGTGAAGATGTTTTTGTATATGCGCCATATATTTTGTGTTCTTGTATGTGAAACATAGACTTAGAAAATTTAAAAAAATTATTTAAAAAAAAATCCGACCTACCTACCCTATTTTTCTTTTTTTTTTTCTATGTTACGCCAATCAAACAATTAATTTTTTTTGGCCTTATAAAGGAAAAGTTCAGAAAAAAGGACATCATGTACAGTGCACAGTACATTGACACTGAGAGTCAAAAGAAACACAAGAGCTGGCAGGTTACTAATAAAACCAGAACCAATGTACACTTTATAAATGAACAATTACAAGCAAAATTTACAATTTGCCTTTTTTAATAACAATTTTAGGAAACCAGGATCAGAAAAGTAAGAATCTATATTCTCTCAAGAATTCTCTTCATCAATCTATGCGAACCGGTTGTTATGTGACCATAGCATAGTCAGTCATCAAACTAAATTTATATTATCCCAGTATATTACAGTTCACATTTTTTGCCACATGAAAGACCTATTGGACTAGATTATCTTTATCACGAGCACCTGGGCTCTATTTCATAAAGCTATTTGGGAATATTCTTTAAAAGTATAATTTTGTAAAGTTACTTCAGAACAAGAAAGTTTTGAACATTTTCATCTTGGAAGTGATCAAATTTCCCAACATAAGCCCAATATATGTTGGAAAATGTTTTTGCAATTGATGAAGCCCTAGGTTCTGTTTTTGATAGACATTGTAAAAATTATATCTATTCTGCCTGGAAACACAGATCCCAACTTCTGTCAAATCCATGAGGTGTGTTCTTGTTGTCGTCCACTATTTAATGTGTCCGATCTATATCGAATGTTTTGATCTTATGTAAATCCCCAAAAGCTTCCAAACAACTGGTTGCTGCTTGCTTTACACATTCGGGACAAATCGCTCACATTTAATATATAGTGGATCTTTTGTATATATCTGTATACTTATGTAAATCTGTATATATTTATGTTTTGTTCTTATGTTCTTTATTTGTTTTGGATGCACCATCGGGTAGATGTGTGCCACTGTTGTAAAAGTGAATTCCAATAAAACTATACTATACTATACTATACTATACTAAGTCGAACATTTCTGCCTTTGTCCTATACCATGTATACAAATGAAGTTGTGGGTAATCCACCTTTGACCTAATATAGGCAAATTAAGATCAGACCTAAAGTTAAGAGCATTTTAAATAAAGATAGGAACTTTTCTGTTTCGTTTTTAATTTTCTTAACAAATTTGGAATGGGAATTACATCAACTGATAATAGTTAAACATTTATCATCCAAAATTGCTTTTGGAACCGGAACTCATTGTTCTCAAAGTCTATGTGTGGATTTAGGAATGATTATTGCTCTGTAGACCAACTTAGGAATACTCTTAAATCTTTATAAAATAGAGCCAGGTCTCTCTGAAGCTCGATTCATACTAGGCTCATTCTCCGATAAACCGTGCAACTTTGGTTAGAGTTACAGCTAACCTCATCCAGACTGGTCTTCCAATGTGAACAAAGTATTTCACTAGATAGTGGTCCAGGTCCAGGTGATACCCTCATCTAGGGTGAATATATGACCCTGTCTCAAGGACAAGGTCTCATGCACTATCATATAGGTCAAGAACGGGAAAACTCCAGTGACCCAGACTAGTCCTACATTGCTACTAAGTGTTTCCCCAGATATTAGTCCAGGTAATGCCCTCAGGATGAGTTTAACAATGACCCTGTCTTAAGGACAAGGTTTTATGCTAGCCTGGGTTTTACATGAATGTACTTACCAGGTAAAGTCAAGGAGGAATAACTCAATTGAACTGCCATACTACAATGGTATACACTTCTTTGGAATAAATAAAAAAAAGTTTTTTACGTCCCACTCCTATTTTTTAAGATTCTGAAATATGTTTAAATTATTTTTCATATTTGCTCCATAACTTTGCTGCTGAAACTGTTGGTTCTAGATGAACACTTACATTTCACACAATTTCTTCAAACCTGGGGTAAAGCAATTTGGAAATAACATAAAATTAGAAGGGCCTCTCCAATTTTGGAATGTGTACAAAGCTGTTGGAATACAAATTTCACAAAGAAATAAAATAATTTAGGAAAATATATAAGAATCTACCTCCCCTCTTTCTCTCTCTGTTTTTTTCAAAAGGTCCGGACATAAAAAACATAACTTATTTTACTTGGTCTTAGAGTACTGCAACTTGCAAGCAATGTCCCTCCTACGCTGGTACCCTCGATGTGGGCGCTTCACTATATGGTTTAGACTGCCCATAATCGCAAGTAACGGCTGATCATACTTAGTCAAAATTTTGACCAGTAGAATCACACAACTTGCCATCTCACTCCCCCATCTAACTACACGGCAATTGTTCCTGAGTAGAAGGTTTTGGTGAAGAGGGTGACAAAATGGCGATGTTTACATGCGCGACCTCTGCATGACCCACCGCGTTTAACTAAGCGTTATAAGAAATCCGCGCAATCACCTAAGCGTCACGCGTGCAAGTGTTCAGGATACGGGCCATTCAATTGCTTAGATTGATTAGCGGTTTCTGGTGTCTTATTTTGGATAAGACTTTGGAAGCCATCGTATGTCCCTCACTCCCCCTCCACATGGTTTAGGCCTATCTATTTTTCTACATCAGCGATATATTTTGGAATTGATACCACCAGGAAGTGTAGGTTTGGGCAGAATGATTTTCATATAAATAGGTCTACAACTTACAATTACTATTACAAGGTTCAGACTGATTCTCCAGGAATATACATTTATTTGCAACACTGTGTTTTGGTCATTGGAAGCTTGATTTGCAATAAGATGTTTCATCTGGTTTTCTTAAACTAATCAGCGATATGTTGCAGAAAAAAATAGTTGGTACCAGCATAGACTACTGTTAAGCTCAGATGTACATTTTAAAATAAATAAGTAAACTTGAATGTAGACAATTCTACAAAGGGTCCTCTTTTCAAATGCCCTGGTGCATTGCCTTTTTAAAAGGCATTTCTTGTTTAGTTCAGAATTCAATTTAATTTTGATAAGTCTATACCATTGTCTCAAAAAATTAATTCTAAGTGATGTTTCAGCATAGGGTCTATAGTGTAAGTGACATACAGGGAGTTAGGAAATATACAAAGACTATGGTTATAGTTATCCAAATATTTAAATAATATTTTCCGGATTGGGCATATAAAAAGTTTAGCAGTATTGCATCATATGTTGGTGAAAAGGTGATTCCCCATCACCGGCTGACCTAATGGGCAAATAGAGCCATTTCTGGGAGGGGGTTACTCCCATATTTAAATTAACTGGAGCAGTGACTTCAGTTTAATCCCAACACCAAAGGAAGATGGTGGCAGTGACATTAACTGGACAGTGGACACTATACATAAACTTTCAAAATGATCCCTAACAAGTATCTTTTGATCTCAGAATACCCTTTCCAAGTAAGCCTTTGTCAATCATGTCCATCCTAGATATGATTTTTAACATTGGGCTAATACAGTTTCACAATCCACTGTGTATGTGTTTTATTCTATTTTTTACTATTTTCAACTTGGGAAAGATGAAATTTGTCTTGTAACTTTTTTCATATCCTATATCTTGGATGCACATTCTGGTCTTCTAATAAAATATAATCATCTTTAGGATTTCCTAAAGAAGAGGCGACTCATTGTGGGGATGATTTTTTTTTTCAATTTCAATTCTATTAAGGCTGGGGTAGACCTTCAAATGGCATAAACCGTTTTTGTGCTCTAACTTTCGAACTAATTGCATAAACTATATAAAAGTATACATTTTTAGAAGCGGATTTTTACCCTGAACATGATGATGATATCAGTTTTTGGCCAAAAATGTCAATTTTGGCAAAAAATGCCAAAAACTGTATTTTTGCCCCAAAATTTCTGGAAAGCCTTTCCAGAAATTTTGGGGCAAAAAATACAGTTTTTGGCATTTTTTGCCAAAATTGACATTTTTGGTCAAAAACTGATATCATTATCATGTTCAGGGTAAAAATCCGCTTCTAAAAATATATACTTTTATATAGTTTATGCAATTAGTTCGAAAGTTAGAACACAAAAAACATTTATACCATTTGAAGGTCTACACTAGCCTTAAAAAGGAAATCTGAAATAAAATCATGTTGTTTTATACTCATTGGAATTGGTGCTATATAAAATTTGCTTGTAACTTGCTTGCTTACTATTTTCCTGATGAATGAAATACACACACCCTGTTGTAAAATTAAACCTTTTCTCCCAATTTTGGCGCTTTTTAAACATCAATGAAAAAAAAAAGTATATTCTTTTTTGACATAAAACATGATGTTCACCTTAAAATGTCAGGACTTACAGCCTCCTCCCACCCCACTCCCACTCCGACACACACCTCCCTTGGTAACACACCTGGGTTTGACACACATGTCGCTTTGTTCTTAGCAAACATTTTGTACTAAATAGGATAAGTATCTGTGCAAGAAGTTGGTGTTTCACTGTTTTCAATTGGGTTTTGTCTGAACTCAGAAGATATATTTAAAAAAATATTCTATTGCTATCCTATAATCCTTTCAGAGATCACAGCTTTCATTTCAGAATGCTATATTGTTGTTATTGCGATGTGTGAGTATCCTTTTCTGCAGCTAAATAACATGCCCCTACTCTTTCTTTACTCATAGAACGTGAGTATATGGCAAAAATAGAAATGACCCTCCCCCTCTCGGATTGTTGACACAACCTGCTGGTATCAGGGCAAACAGTTTGTATGTCTGAGTATGGGATCAGCTGAAATACAAACACGGCTTGAATAGCAACTATTGAATAAAATTGTATAACATGAATGAATGCGACAACTTAACAAAATCACAGCTATTAAAATGCTTTTAAAATAATTTGAAGTCAATTTCTGGGAGTCAATTGCTTCCATACATGCTGATCATGTTGATGGGGGCAGGGCAGATCTAATATTTGAAGAAATATCAAAACTTAAGGGAGAGATGAGTGGAAATAATTCTATTTAGTCTCAAGAATTGTTACAAATGGGCAGATTTTGCAAGATTTTGGACATAATTAAAAAAAAAAGAAGGATGCAACATTCCTCCCAAAACTGAATCAAACCTCAAATCTGCAACATGCTATTAAGAGAGGAACATATAATATCTTCCCACATCTTCCACTTTAATGTTTCAATCTTTGCAAGTACATTGTACAAGCGATTTGACAAATCATAGTATAGGGCCTACGCCTTTATGCCTCTCACCCTTGACCAGTTTTAGGGGTGCTCCATTAGATTTCCAGGGGGAGCAGGAAAAAAATCCCCCCTCCACAGGCAGAAGAAAAAAATTCCACCTGAACATCGAATACGCAGAAAAACAGTAATTTCCAGGGAAAAAATCGCTCCCGAATAGGGTGCGAAAAAAAGAAATCAACCCCGAATCCAACTTCCTGCTCCCCCCTGGAAATCTAATGGTGCTTCCCTTACTGAGTGGATCATCAGGTGTTGCTGTTCAGGAATGCACACTTTCCACCCACTCACTCAACTTGAACTGCAAGTGAAAGGGACTAGCCTAGATTCCAAATTTAAGGAATAAAAACTGATGTCCCAGGCAAAAAGAAATTAAATTGAATCAAAAGAAACATAAACACTGTTAACTCAGCTGACTAAAACTGACAGGATGTGAACATTTTTAACCTTAATTTCCCAAAACTGTTGCTTCCAAAATACCTTTAAAAGTCCAATTGAACTTAATTTAGATAAGAAAGCTGTCTAATACCCCGTTCAGACACACTAAAAAGTCGTCTTAAGTTGATATCGAGTCCATTTTTAATTTCAAACACGACCTCGGATTAGCGAAAAGTAACTCGACTTACAACTGTTCACACATGCACTACGATTTTGAAGTCGAATTGAAATGAACTTTACTTGTTCCAGGTCAATGCGTTGTAGAAGTAAACACAAATTCAACTCGACTTACGACAACAGGTGTTCACACATACGAAAAGTCCTCGGTTGTCGTTGTTAGTCGAGTTACATCGACTTACTAACGCGACTTAACTTCCTTTTTAGCGAGTTGAAAATTCGATGTAAGATGACTTTTTGAAAGACGACTTAATTCGACTTGAACAGTTCACACACAAGTGAATTTTGAACTCCTCGAATACGACTAAAGACGACTAAAGATGACTTTTAGGCTCTGTCTGAACAGGGTATTTGAGTTGCTGATTTGGGATGAACCATGCAATCTGTAGGCCTACCATACTTGAAACCTTTTTCAGCAATGATAATCTTCTGTGAATTTATCAATACAATGTGCAGAGAATAAGAACATGAGTGACTTTCAATGAAACACCCCTAAAGACAGTTAAAAGTGGTGTCTAATGATTTCACATCTATTGGGAATCAATTTCAATCGAAAGATACTTAACATATTTTGAAAGAAAGTAGCACCAAACCAGACTTTTTTAAAGATAAATACTGGCTGATTTTTAAGCTAAATACTGGCTGATCTGATGAGTTTTCCCCCCGACAATTTAGGAAATTTAGACCATTTTCTAAGGATTGCTTGCCTCAAAAAAGCTGATTTTTACCATTGTTTGAAAATCAAGATCCTTTTCTAAGTTTTTTATACACAGAAAAAATGGGACCCATGACTATCAGACTTACCCATGACTAAAGATTTTCTGTGGAAAAAGTAACTCATTGGAGCAGCACTTTCTTTTCCCCATACAATATTATGCCAGACTACCACCCTCCCCCCCCCCCCCCCCCCCCCCGGCACATGGCTCGTGTCCTACAACACCTGAATTCAAAAATTGATTAAAAAAGGTCTTATAACCTTTATTTGGATCACAAAAGAGAAATCTATGCTAGTCTCTTAAACAGTACTATGTTCTTGCTTGCCAAGACTCCACCATGATTGACTGTGATTGGGCACGCTTACTGGAAATTTTGTTTGTTGAGATTGACTTTTGAGATTTGAGAGGGTTGGACAAATTTTGATAGGATTTTCTTTGGCCTGAAGAACGTCATACCTCTGTCTACTAGCATGTGTACCAGTTGATACATTTTACCAGGCAACTTGGCTTGGAACATTGTCAACAGGTGTAACAAATTTTACATTGGCATAGTCAGGGGGATGTGGAAGGGGCGTGCGCACCCGGGGGTCTACAACAACAACAAAAAATGGGATAAATAAAAAAATTAAAAAAACAATGGGAAAATAACAAAAAAAGGGCGTAGTAGTCCTAATTACTGCTAATAATACACCTGGCGACCCGTACGATATAGGCAGGTGCCCCTAGCGACCCCGACCCCTCGCCGTTTTGGACTAGGATCTATTGCCACCCGGGGGTGGGGTGGGGTTATGCAATCCTGGCTACACACCTGTTTTAGAATTATTTTAAGGGTTGAACTTGACAACCAGCAAAACATGTAACTCAAGCAGTCTACATTCTGAGAAAAAAAGTACTTATGATTTTCATAAACAGAGATAAATCAATTACTATGAAGTTGAAGTGTTCAGTGGCAAGGTTTGTTTCAGCGAAGTATGCTCTTCTATTCTACAGGATTTCTGGGTAGATCAAGATTTAGCCACTCCCAGCAATGAAAACGTTACATCCGGTGACTAACAAACAAAGACACAACGACACAGAGTGCCCGGAGGAAAACACTGACATACAGCTGTAGGGGGATGTACACTGTAAATTGTCCAGCCCCATAATTAAGGGTTCAGAAATCATGCTTGCACACTTCTACAAAAAAGTTGAGTTGAATGCCCCCCTATGCAATGCATGCTCATTCGATTATTTGGCTGCTTTTAAGTTTTAGGACACTATATATTATTTGATAAAAGTCAATGTACTGCATGTTACATGTATTTCATGATTTGACTTATTTTTCATTGAATGGGCATATGTATTAAAGAAGAAATCAACAAATTTATGAAAGTCATGTAGTCCTACACAGGTGTCTTTAAAGGAGCTTGGTTCTATTTGTCAAAATTCAGTTTTCAAGTTCATATGAACGATCACCACAGAAGAGGTTTCAGTTTCAAATTTCAGTTGAATCAATCAAACCATTTTGATTTTACAATCAATTTTGTATATATCTGAGCTGCCTATACCGTGTGAATGTATTTATGGTTATACCATATTTAGCACATTTTCATCAATATTACCAAATCGAATAATGTTTCAGCTGTCAAATTTCACTTGGATTATGAGAAAAAAATGAGAAATATTTTGGCACCAAAATCTCAAAAACTTTGAACAAAAGTTAATTAAAGTAATCGGACCTAGCTCCTTTAAACTGAAATAGTTTGTCAAGAAAAAGGTGGTGGGTCTCTTTTTGAAAAGGGACAAAGATTGGCAACAATTTGCAATACAACTTGCATTTTTTCACCAATTTGGACAAAATGACATCCCTTTAGATTATAGGCCTATAGCCTACATAGGATCTTCAGGTGTCAGAACTGGTAGAGACATGGGGCCAGAAAAAGCTACAGAACTGGATGACATATAGCTACATAAAACTGTCTTTGGGTAACCATTTGGTTACAGCAAGCTCAACAACAAGAGAGGTCTTTCAAATCAGGCCTCTTAATAGATGGAACAAAGAAGAGCCCCTTCCCTGTAAACATGACAAATTCCTGACTGAATGCACTTTTCCAAGGAAAGACATGACATCACGTTTTGAAATGGAAACAGTACTTGAGGTAGTTTCATACTTACTGTATGCAAGAACCATGAACTCTGAACTGCAAAATATGAGTATCAGAGTGGATTACAGAACTTTGTAATGTAATGCAATACTATTCAAACTGTGTAAAAATTGCACTATCACTCACAAAAAAGTGACCTGTACAATTATTTTCAAGATGATAAATGAATCTGCAAAATTATGGTAAATAGTTGTAAATTAGATAAAATCCCATTGTTGAAAATATCATTAATATTAGTAATAATTTTTTGCCAGTTCTGACTCCCTTTAAAATTGAGACATGTAGGCTATATCCAGTGCTGATTTTTCCTGTGTTTTAGTGTTGAGATATCGAAACAAGTGTTTTTTTGTTAATTTCCTGAGCTATCAGGTGGCGGTTCCCATGAAATTGACCTACTTAATTATGCATACATGTACATCCCTACAAACAATATGATGTACTAAAGATTCACTGGGCTAAAATTAATATGACCATTGTATCAATTGTCTAATATAGGCCGAGCATTATTTTATCATTTTTTTTTTCTGTACAGAAATTAAAACATGTATGAAACCACAAAATGCTGTATTGTTTGGTTGTAGCAACGATACTGGTTGATATGAGAACATCTGATATCGCTAATTTCTCAACTTGCGTGCCCCAGCTCATCCTAGAATCATGTGACAATGAATCGTTGTTAAAATGAAATAGAGCACTGATCCATAATATTCGGCCTATGTTTGCTGTAAAAGTAGTAAAAGCCGACATGTACTCAATTTTGGGCGTTTCAACCTGACCTATCATCCCGCCTATTATCAACTTTTCATGTCTGTAATGTTGTAATTTCATTTTCTATACAAAACAAGGTAAATACATTGACAGCAAAATTGGCAAAATACATTTTTGAAATGCTTTTTACTTGTTACTTTGCCATTTTCTGGCCCATTTTCACTGATGATTCTTGACCATATTCATGTACGCTGGAATCTTGTCACAACTTTATGGCCCAAACATGTAAACCCCATTAAACCTCAACCATAAATATCACTAAATGTAGCTGGGGATGATACAACTTTCGTTGAGAAACAAGGGGTTTTGGCAATTATCAGATCAAATAGGTATTTTCTTATTCAAGAACTCCTCACTCCCAACACATTGACCTGGAACTTCAATCACAAGATGGTTTGCCAACCAGACTTCTACAAAAAAGTTGAGTTGAATGCCCCCCTATGCAATGCATGCTCATTCGATTATTTGGCTGCTTTTAAGTTTTAGGACACTATATATTAT
>JXSR01S002902.1:26213-39714 GCA_000969725.1 Ophiothrix spiculata | reverse complement strand
GCAATTATCAGATCAAATAGGTATTTTCTTATTCAAGAACTCCTCACTCCCAACACATTGACCTGGAACTTCAATCACAAGATGGTTTGCCAACCAGTAGTCTCACCTGCTTTATCATACACTTCTGCATTATTAACTTCAGTTCAAATTTCTGATCAGTCATATTATAATTTACCCTCAGATAACCTTGACCTTGACCTGAACCCATCAGAACATGTACACACACTTAGTCAAGGGCCAAGCCTCTCAAGGGCTATCTATAATCAAGGTGCAAGTCAAATCCATGTTGTATCACAGTTTAGAGTTACCAAATGACCTTGAAAAGACTTGGATGATGTAAGAACAAGTTTTTGGACATTTGACTTCAAATAACCTTTTGAGCTTAAATGACCTTGAACTTACCCCACAAGGTCACACCCTAGATCAAGGGCTATCTATGCTTCAAATTTGGTCCATTGTGCGATCAATGGTTACAGAGTTATTGCAGTGACCTTGAATGACTTTTGGAAACTTTTTTGGTATTTGACCTTGAAAATATCAGTTTGACCTTGAATGAACTCTATCATATTGTAGTAACCTTAATATGTTCTTGGATGATCTTAGGTAAAACTTTCTGGACATTTTTGGTTTTTAGCCTTGAAAATAACATTTTGAATTTGAACGATCTACATACCCCAAGAATTTCACACTGCAAGTTTGACCCAAAAGCCCCCTTCATGTCATTGAATTTCATTGTAAACTAGCTCTGATGGTTAAGGAATGCTGAAGACAAAATTATGCATAAATTAAGACATACACACTGGCGTAACAACAGGGGGGCAAGTTGCCCCCCCTGAAGGCTCTCAGGGGGAAAATTCACGGACCTAGGGGGAAAAATAAAGGGGATAGAAAGAAGGAAAAAGAAGAGAAAGGGAGAGAAAGAAGAAAAAGAGAAAAAAAGAAGGAAAAAGAAGGGTGAAAGGAAAAAAGGGGAAGAAAAGGGGAAAAAAGAGGGGGGAAAAAGAGGGAGAAAAAGAAAGAGAAAAGGGAAAGAAAAGAAAAGGGGAAGAGAAAGGGGAAGAAAAAAGGATAACAAAGGGAAGGAGCCACACCCCAATGGCCCCAATTTTCCCCCTTTTTTGATAATTAAGATGTAAAATATCAAAAACATTTTCGCGTTTCGCGAGAATTTCAAGCTATTATGTAAATTTTTAAAATATAATATGCCATTTGCCATACTTTTGCAACAATTCAATTTTTTCGTGCTCCGCGCGAAGTCCAACATTTTATAAAAAATTAAGGTAAAAATAGGGGGGGGGGAAATAGGAAGGGGGTAAAATTCCGTCAGGGGGAAATTTTGGGGCTTTGCCCCCCCTGGCGACCAACACATGTTACGCCACTGGTCACATACAGTTTGAAAGAATGGTATGTCTCTTCCTGACAATTTTGAAGGCGAGACAAAAACTATGGTAAACCAGGTACATGTACCTCAGCTCCATTCCAATAAGATTAGGCCTACCAAATTTTAGCAGCTGGGATCTTAAAATTAAATTGTAAATTAGTCCATCAAATCAGAAATTCAAATCAACCTAGACATTTAATTAAACGCAACATGACAACTTCATTCTTAACGACAAAGAGTATCAACGCTTTATTGAAAAAGGAATGAGGGCGTTTATGCACTTTTGCTTTGGTTTATACATCTTGTTTTATTGAGTATACAAAAAATGTTTTAATCTTGTGTATTTCTCTATATTTATCTGGAGCATACAATCCACGCCCAAAGTACTGTTCAAATTTCAATAGGTCTTTTATTTTACATTCCAAACCTCAAAAAGGACACATGCATATTAATAAAAGGACATATAACTTCCAATTCAATTCATTATTTCCACAAGCTATAGCTGCCATCAGAAAAGGTTGCCAATTTGCCACAGTACATAGAGGGAGCTAGACATAGTTTAGAGGGAAACCAGAGGATGGCTAACTTACACTAACATGTTAAATAACATTGTAATTTGTGACAAACTTACATTCAGCAAGTCTTCATATCAATGTGAGGGTAAAATGTGTGAATGTAAAATGTGTGTCTTTTACCATTTCTATATGGTGAAATAAAATCTGATGGCCAGAAAAAAGGTCTTTCTGCGTTAAAGACTGGGCACGGTAGCAGATCCACAACATGAAATTTACCTTATATGTGACATGATATATCAAACGGTACAAGTTGTCTACCTTCAAAAATCAGATTCAAGGAATATCTAAGCTTTAAAATGATACTTTGCTTGTGAAAATTGAAGTTTGGGTTTTGAAGGTTTATAATGGTAACGTTCTTATTATTTTCTGTCTATGTTGCAAGTTTAATTATTTGCCTGTATCTCTAAATTTGCACAACCGTAAACCTATACCTTTTGATGTTAACTCTTCACATTTACAAAGAAAGTTGATTTGTATTCTTGATCAATTGCATTACTTAATTTTTATCTTTTAATTTCAAATTGGTGTAAAACGTTACACCATGTGACTGGACACTGGATTGACCAAATCCTGTGGATTTATTGTAACCATGCATTTCTGACACATGATGAGACAGCAGGTGCATTTTATTTCACACGTAAACCGTGTCTGTGTTTCCAGAGACATCTATTGCAAAAAGGCAGCCCAATTTTCTTGCGATTTTAATTTGACGACTAGAAGTGTGGCACATGCAGCCATAAATTGCCTGTAAAATGCCAGAGGTACAACTCACTCTCCATGAACAATCTAAAATGGCTGGCATCCCATTGATGTTGTCACATGGTATTTGCAAACGAAGAATAAAGTTATTCCATGGACTAATTATTGGCTGCGATCACAAAGAACTATACTATTCGGGTATACAGTGCACGATTTTACTTGGGCACGCGTATAGATTCAACCAAACAGGTGAATTTGATGCTACCGGGTCACATAAGAGGGCAACTGATTAGCTCACCGTGCCTGTATAACATATAGCAATCGAATAGCTTATAGCAAATACAGTATACTTATATATGATTGCAGCCTTATAGGCTTTGTCAAATTCAACTTGGTTCAGGACTGTGGGCCATATCTATTCTGAGAATGAGAAACCCAGGAATAAAGTTATTCCTTGATTGATTTTTGTGAAAACAGGCCTATGTGTTTTCACCATGATCAAAATGAGTACCAATTCCCCTAAGCCTCTATAAATTCCTTGGTAGAAGATAATTAGTGAATATTACAAATTATTAATGAATTACAAAATATTCCTATATTAATTGTAAATGCACAACTGTGGCAAGGTGAGATAAATAGTGCTCTCCTAAGAGCTCTTGTAATTAAAAGAGCTTTGAGAAGAGAGGAGCAAAATTTTACTCTTGCTTAAAAATGGAAGCCTGTGTCTAGTGTACAGACATCTTTGGGCTCAATTTGATGGTATAGGCACCGCTAGAAAGTCATCATTTCATTTCAATATTTATGCATCACAACACGTAAAGATCAATGCATCATCATCCCCATCCAGGATAAAAAAATGGCGCTAACCCAAGAAATTTAAAAGGAGAAGTGGTGCTCATCGCCATTTTGATTTGACCAGTGTGTGAATCTTATGAGCTGGTGGTTACCTTGATTTGTCACATATGGCGGGTGAGTTATTGTACATCCTCAAAGCAAAAAGCAAGCTGCAATAGAAACTACTAAACACATGAACAAGTTTTGTGCATGAAATAACACATATGCTGTCTATGCGTAACGTTAAGATTTACGCAAGCCACCAAGCAATCGGACCTGCTTCCAAACAAATCTGAGGTACAATTACAACTCTGCTCAATGAGCGACAAGATGGCGGCAAGTACCAATTCTCGTTTTTATTTTTTTTAGTGCTAAATCTGGTTATTTACCCTCTAAATTTAATACTTACCTTCATTTTTGTTACTGTTCAGAAAAAGCCTCAAATATTAGGGTAGAAAGTCTCAGCAATGTAGTTCCATGCACACGATGCGCAAATTCAACTTCGATTCAAACTGCGCCAACTGCAAGTTGTACCTCACAGATACCCATGTCAGGAAGTGTCCCTAACCTACCTTACATGTAATTTCTCAACATGGACACATAAAAAACTAAAAGTACTGTGCAATAACAAAAACTCACTCTTTATGACCTACAACCAGTTATTTCTACTCCATTGACATGATGGACGGAAAGTTGTTTGGAACTCTCTGGGAACTACACAATGTATGTAGCACACATTGCAACATGATTTATACTTTGACAATTGCTAAACAGGAGGAAATTGTGGGGTTTTCTGCATTTTCAAGCAATGACAATCTCACTCACACTGATGCGGGAATCACAAGTACGACATTAGGCCTGGGATTAAAACTAAGTGCCTGGATACCTTCCCTGTAGACACAAGCTTACACGGGTACACATTTTCATAACAGATCCCCAAATAAGAGTATAAAAATCCACAATGCAGTGATTACCTGAACAGAAAATGCTCTAGAATTGCTTAACCAGCCATAAATTAGTTGCACATGTATGGAGGTAAAATAACTATCAGAAGATGATAATTACATACTTGTTACTTACATCACTGACCAATGTTTCGTTTACATCCTTACACATTCCAATCAACCCATTAATATTAATCTAAATGTTAGGGTGCCCTGGTACCTGCCCTAAAATTAAGTAGGGTATCCAGGTACTAAATTACCCTGAAAGTCCCAGGCCTAGATACAACATGCACTGTGTCTGTTGCAGCTGTGCAGTGACCAGCTACGAACACACTTTTCTGTATCATCAACTCACCATATGAATTTGTGAATTTAAGGCCTTCATATTAGTGTTGATCATACAAGCTCAATGTATGGTAGAATGTCTCATAGCCCTGGCTTATGGGGCAGAAACTGCAAAAATTAGCCTTTCAGACTTGTATTTTCACCACTAAAAGTATGCATTCATACCACAGTACCAAGGTATGCATGAAAATTGCAAACAAATGACCTCAATTTGAAGCCTATCTTAATCTAGTGCTTTGATGCCAACTAGCCATGATCTAGAGCATCCACTTCATAAACAGAGGTCCAAAGTTTAAATCCTGGTCAAGGCTTTGGTGTGTGTTTTCCCCAAGTCTTTCATACATGGGGGAGGGGGTAATCACAGTTGGTTGTATGAAATATACTTGATTTATTGCCAAATGACAGCAAAGAAGATATTGTGCAAATAAATGCAGCAAATTTGCATAAAGCCCAAAGCTGTGAGGAAGGACCAGATTTGATTAGAAGGACCAGATTACCCTGAAATTGATAGATGATAGTTAAGTACCAATTACTTGTACATAGGGCAGCGGTCGCAGTACAGCTATACGCCGGGGAAGTAGTGACGTCACATTTATGATAATTAGCCCAACACGTGCGATTTGGTTCCAAACAAATGATCATGTCCTGAGTGGTTCCACTGATCATACGTACTAACAGAATAGGCAAACATACAAATCAGACAGATTTTTCTCGGCTTGAAAACGAAAATAACGGCAGGGGTCCCGTCCTGGCTTGTGATCACAACCTTCAGCATAACAGGTCGGCATGTTTTCCCTTATTTTTGTTTTAGACGAATGTTATGGTATCAAATAGGAGTCTTGACTTTTTTCCCCATAGACTTAACGTGTGGTAAAACTGTCTACCCCGTTTGTTTGGAACCAAAATGCACGTGTTGGGTGATTTACATAAATTATGACGTCACTACTTCCCCGGCGTATAGAATCTCCCTCTCATGTCAACCTGTCAAAATTGTCTGACCATCACCACGATCGTATGACTTACCTGTCTTGATTGTCGGAACCTGTGGAACGCATCTTGAAGACTCCCCGTTTTCTGCTTACTCCACTTCTTAGTATGCTTGCTCTCATTAAAAGAAATGACAAAGCTTGCTTGTGACCCACTGACAAATTCAGTTTCTTTATCAGCAACATTATAAGTATGCAACGGTTCATCCTTGGCAAAGTTTCCATTCCAGTCTTTCTTTTCATCCATTGTCCATCTTATATTATGATTTGTACTCTTCAAATTCGCACTAAATCTAATGCGATCTTTTTGGAGGCGTAAGGGCTGTGTTACACATACCGGTACTGCAGAAACCTGAGGTATGACAGTTTCTTGTAATGGTTTGCGGAGAGGATGGCTGCCTTCCATGGATGTCCTGAGTGAGCAAATGGTCAGAGCTTCCTTTCAACCTGTCAACATGATATAATACATTTAGAATACAGGTGTTAGAATATAGAGTTTGTGTGGTCTAGTGGAACAGTGCAGGACTCCGAATCAGTAGGTCGCGAGTTGGAGCCCCACTACGGCCAAGAAGTTATGTACTTGGGCAAGACATTTAATCTCGATTGGTTCGTCCACCAAGGCGCATCAGGGAGCTGTTGCAGGTAATATTACAATCTAAACTGCAGATAGGGTGGAGCACCTAATCGGGTAGTACTCCTTGTTCATGCGATCTGATTGTGTGATTTCCAAGCGACAGCGGTAATAATGCGAAGCACTTAGTGAACTGACGAAGTTGGAATTAATCAGGCAAGGGAATGGTTTATTTACACAAAGACTGGAAATTATACGGACTAATGCGAAGCGTAGCGAGCGCTTGCCCTTACGGCAATTACTTTCGGCACATTACCAGAGGCAACACCTTGGTGGGCCAACCCCCCAAGTCAGAGGGCTTCTATAGTTACGAAAGCTTTGGAGGCCTCATAAAAGGCAGATTTAAAGCCTCTGAAACCCAGAAAAAGGGGTAATGTGCATGCAAAGCATGCATGGTGAGTAGGCCTAATGGTGAGGGTCCACCTTACGGGCCATGGCAGGGTCCAGGGGCCCCTTAAGGGCTCTGGTGGGGTCCAGGGGCAATGCCCTGGTGAGGTTTGAGGGGGCAAAGCCCCACCCAAAAGTCAGAGAGCTTCTGCACATCTTACACCAGGAGAGGCCATTTCAATAGGTAAAGAACAGTAAAATGTTGTACTCAAGGATAAGTAAGTCGAAAAATAAGCAAAGGTCTGTCTTTATGCAAGGGCTCAAGTGTCTGTTCATGGGGACCAGCTAGGGTCCACTCTACTCCTGGGGTCCTCTTTGAAAAGTGGATGTAGTTGTAAAGGAACAAAAACACAGTTAACTTACATTTTTGACTTTATCTAAAAAGTTGC
This sequence comes from Ophiothrix spiculata, assembly GCA_000969725.1. Classification (NCBI taxonomy): domain Eukaryota; kingdom Metazoa; phylum Echinodermata; class Ophiuroidea; order Amphilepidida; family Ophiotrichidae; genus Ophiothrix; species Ophiothrix spiculata. Next base: position 32,543 of record JXSR01S002902.1, on the reverse strand, counting down.
TTCATTTAGCAGAAAAAAGGGCCTTTTGTATCCAATATTACTATACTGGTACATTTGTACAGGACCTCACATTTTAAAATTGACCTCCTGACAACGTTTTAGCCAGGATTTGAAAGTTGCCCGTCCAAAATTTGAATTTGGAAAAAACGATAATCGGCACTCAGAAACTTTTTTTACCGGGGCTATTTTAATTTTAATATAGCCCTAGTCAATCATTTCATGGGGGCGATTTTGGGGATCACCAGAGCTATTTTTTAATACTCATAATTACGTCTAAACACCAAAATGTGACAAAATTAAACACAAAATTTCGCAGTGTATGTTAACTCGTGTGCGACTGCCGAATTTTGCAACTTTTACACAAGCATGTGACAAGCATTTATCGTCTCGTTGATACATATTTTCGGCCTTACCAAGACAATAGTCGGTCAAAAAAATGTCCTAAAATTATGATGATATCCATTATGTTTTATTAATATGATCCAGACACTGTCTTTAATATTTTGCAGGCGAGTTATTAAAAGCTCTCCTGGTGATCTTAAGGAGAGCTGTAAGAGAGTGATTTAAAAAACTCCTCTGGTTCAAATAAGGGGAGCGGTTATGGGAATAACAATCTCTGCGTAGAAGCCCGGCGTAGAAGTATTCAATAGACTGTTATTAGCAGTAAAATTATGCAATAATAGAGACAGTACCATGAATGGGCTTTACAGTAGTTACAAGAAGTGCTAAGGGCTTCTAAACAACTTCAAGAAGTAAAGGCTCTGTCACACATCACGAAACGTACGAATAACGAACTAATAACGTACACTGGTTTGGTCATTGAAATACATGTATATCGATTACCAAACAGTGTACGTTATTAGTACGTTATTCACACGGTACGGTGATGTGTGACACAGCCTTAAGAGCTAGTACCTTTCAGATGTAAAATTGTAAATTTGTATAAATGACTGATGACTTTCAGCTTTGTTATTTGTTACTCATGAAAGCATGAAGACATAAAGTGAACAAAGTTTTGTTTTCTAAACTTGCTTTATAACAATACATGCTTAAATCATTTCAAAACATGTACAATGAGCCATATTTAAGGCTGAGTTTATTACTGTCGTCAGGTGTCCCTTCATCAGAGTATTGGTGAAAACTATTTAGTGCTATGTGTAGTCCGTTAGTATCATCATGGTTGCATAATTCTGCACTCTCTCAGCCAGCGTTTTGTTGAGAATTTTAAAGTAAAGATTGGACACCTATCACTATCCAGAAGCACTATTATAAATGTCAAACACCATTTTTTATTGTTTTATTCAATGAAACATTGATTGATGATTGTATGTGCAACGTTTTTTATAGTAAAATCTGAGACAATTATATAATTGTCTCAGGTAGAATCTTTCACCTTTCAATGTCAGTCTCGCTAAATTTCAGCAAACTTACTTCCGGGTTCGCGATCATTATAGCTGAATTGTAGGTCAAATATTCACCGTTTACTCCATGCTCGATAAAAAAAAATACTACATTATCGCCACATCGTAAGTTCATGAATATTGTTCACAGACTGCGCGATGTTTAATCAGCCTCACTTGTTGCCAAGAAGAATAAATTCCCGATGTTGATAGATCATGGTACTAGTATTCAATCAGTCTTGCAAGAAGAAAATTTGCCGATGTTGATAGATCGTGGAGCAATCTATATCGGCTGTTTGGGGTTTTCAAAGCTCAGACTCGGGGAAACTCGATTGCAAATTCTATGGCACATTAAAGCGAGGCGCGCGATAAATCATGCTATCTGGAATGGATTAAGGCGCGCAGCAGCGCGCCATTGCGCTCGCGCGCCTTAAAAGACAGTGTCTGTGATCCATTTTTGTTCTTGAACTCATGTTATTAAAAGAAGATCGCGTACCGCGGTCGGTCTGTAATCCATCGAATGTACATTGTTTTCCAATGGCTAGAAGGACATTGCGCGATCAATAGTAACAAATTGTGATGTCACATAAATTGCAATTTGTAAACAAACCGGGCGTCGTGGAAAAATATTCCTTGAAAATGGACCAAGAAAAACAAGAATAAAACTGAAATAAACTCCAAGAATGTTGTTTTTGCTTTAATTATAAGATAAACATGTCTTGCTTGTAAATGTAAATAATATCAACAATATATTACATTTTTATTATGGAAATGGTCAGGAATCTTGAGAGAAGCTAAGAAGCTCTGACTGAATACACACATTGAAAAAGTCTTGGTCATGAAAAAGTATGCTTTGCAAATTTTTACCCGTCCAACTTTAAAACTGCCCGTCCAAAAGACGGGCAGACGGGTCTCTAGCTAAAACCATGCCTCCTGACCTTATGGTAGGTCGCAATTGGCCGATTTCAATACAATGAGTTAGTCATTATAGCAATTTAATCATTTTTTGCACCTATACTTGATTTTTTTTTTTGGGGGGGGGGCAATCATTCCACCCCCTCATTTACCTATCAAGCACATTGACTTCCATCAGCTGCCAGTTGCAGTGCACCAGAATTAATAGGGAATTTATATCTGACCGACTGACCGGTTTTGATTCTATTAAAGGCGTCATTGAGGATTTTTAAAATAGTGTTTATAAGTCAATGTAGGAAGTTGGGAACCATCATCATAAAAGTCAAATGGTGGTGGCTTTTTGGTGATTTTAGCCCAAATACAAGTTCCAACTTCCAAGCGCATAAATATGTAACAAATATATGTTGGTTTGTGACTTTCCTTGTCTTTGTTCGAACGCTTTTTTGAGATTTTGGCTCAAAATTCATGTTCCAAGAGCACATAGTTAGTAACGTGGGTTTGCAAAATTAAGAAAGCAGATAAAAGGGTTGGTTTCTTGATTCCATGGTTATAAAGGGTGATTTTGTAAAAAGGGTGGATCAGAATTATAAAGGGTGTGTTCTTGAAATGAGACTAAAACTATACTATAAATTATAATGTCAATGCAGTAAGATCATTTTAGTATAGATGTCTATTGTTGAGTTGCCACATGATTTTGCATTATTTCAATCATGCATCATTGCATGTCAAATGAAAAAACTCATACGTGGGCAGGTTCAATACACCGTTGCGTGTCCCTCCTGAGAGGGACACATTTCAGTTACATTGTCAGAGACAATTCGTTCCTGCACGTCACTCATTGGAAACAGCCGTTGGGGCTAATTCATAGTTACGAATACGTTTCGGTTACTACCCTTATTAAAAACTTAGAATTCTTACGCAATGGAGTGCACACATAAACCACATAACTTCCAAAGCAAAACGTGTTCTTGGTATGGTCCAAAGGAACCTTCATCCTTGCCCAACAGATCTCAAATCAACAGTGTACAAAGCTCTTGTGAGACCCCACTTGGAATATTCAGCGACTGTGTGGGATCCCCATACAAATGAGGATATTCCAAAGAAAGGCAGTCAGATTTGCCTGCAGAGATTACAACCAGAAGTGTTACTTCCATGCTAAATAAACATGGGAATCCTTGCAAATGAGAAGGATGGCATCACGCCTTACAATGATCCAAAAAATCTGTACAGGTCAGGTAGCCATACCGGCAGAGAAATTCTTACTGCCGGTCCAACACCCCACCCGTCATAACAATAGCCAAGCCTAGATCAAAGATAACAAACCGGAATACCAAAGCAAAAAGGACTGCCTAAAACATGCTTACTTCCCAAAAATTATAGAAAACATTATCAGCATTACTGACATATAACTATTTCAATCAACTATATTTGCACACCTTAATTAAGAAAGAACTAAGACCAGCAAAAGCAAGTAAAACACCAAAGCGCACTCCCTACCCTCAGTGCAGCGTTCGATTTACCACCTGTCCACATGCACAAATGCAGGCAACTTTGGTTTTGTGCAGGTAGCTTTTCAACCCCTACCTGCACATGTGCATGTAATATTTTGCTCGAGAAACACAAGCCAAAAAAACTTCGTTTTTAGAGGCAAGCTGTATATTACAGCCTATCACATATAAGGATAATTTGTGCATAAAATGAAAAAAATCAATTGTTCTTGAAAAAACAGATCTATAAAAATTACTTTTCCATATTCATGAAAGGAACCTTTTTGAATTAAATAAATGAAAATCGCACTGTTCGGATCAGAGAAATAAAAAGTTATGTTTGGTTTGTTTACAATGGTTTTCCATTGGTTATAACTTTAAACATAATTTTTTGTGTAACTATCAACTTCGGGAAGTCTTATAATATCAAATATCCTTTGTGGAGTCTTGCAGTGTGTTTTTGATGAAAATTACCATTTTTGTGACATTGGTATGTGCACTTATAATTGCGATAGGCTTCATTATATAACAGAGCTCTCTTCTGGAAGTGGTACCAATACCACTGCCAGAAATTTCGGGTAAGTAATATTTTGGTCCTGTAACTTCTCTGTTTACAAGTAAACTAGAAAATGCTGTAAATCAATGTCCTTTATAAATACTGATGGTATATCTTGCTTTTCATCTGTAAAAAGAGTACATACTTCACTTTCCATCGCAAAGCCAATGAAGTCGCATGACGAAAACATACCTTTATGCCAGCTATGCATAATTAGCATGATCAGCTTTGCGCCAACTTAGTAGCTTCCGTGTAATGTAGCATTCATTCATGAAAACTGGATTTTGGTCGCGGAATCTTCCGACTGCAAGCAAAATATACGTTCGGAAAATTTCATCTATCCTCTGCAAATGTTTATAATGAATATTCATAGTTGTAGTGTGATGTCAGAAAACAATATGGCTGCCGATCTCAGCAGTTTCTATGTGAGTCACGATCATTGCAGCAGAGTGACCATGCTACAGAAGCAGAAACCAGTATAATATGGTTTAAAGAATTGTAAAATTCAAAATTTTGTTTGCACATGCAAGTAACTTTCATTTTGTGCAGGTATTTTTTGTAAATCGAACACTGCCTACCCTCTGGCACTAAGTTTGGCTCTTGGACATGGTGGGGTGGTGGAGCGTTGCAGAGTATACCAGTCAAAGTTTTTCACAGCAAATTTGTTGATGTGAATTTAATGTACAATAGGGCTTCAATTGAAAGAGTTGATAAATTCAGGTATTTGGGTGTTATTTTAGATCCTACTCTGTCTTGGTCTGATCATGTGGATTACATTTCTTCAATTATTTCAAAGCGTATTGGCGTCATACGGAGGGTCAAATTTTACCTTCCTTCTAAAACCCTGAATATGCTTGCAAATGCTTTGGTGTTTCCTCAATTTGATTATTGTAGTGCTGTTTGGACAAATTTCAATATGGATCACCTGAATTCTCTTCAAATGGCCATGCGTTATGAACTGGTGCACTGACGTTTGGGGAGCTGCCCTTTTGCGCAAGATTTTTAGGGTTCTTTCAAACATTTTGTGCCCAAGGTTATCTTATACCTACCTAAGCAAATTACCTATCAAATTAAAGCTCTTGATTAGTACTTCGAATTGATACCTTAATCATAAATGTAGCATGTACAGTTCAAGAGATATGTCACTTTATAGGAAAAATAACTTTGGGGAGCCGAGGACCCGATATGGAGGACCCGATATGTAAAAATATCACAACCTGGAATTTAAGGCATACACATACATCTACTCTTGAAAGCAAATTACCTATCAAATTATAGCTCTTGGTAAATACTTTAAAATGATACCTAAACCATGCATGTAGCATGTACCAGGGTTCGTACACCTTGGAGCCTTTAAAATTCAAGGACTTGTCAATGACTTTCAAGGTCCAAAAGCATGATTTTCAAGGACTTACCACAGCATAATTTGCAGTATGCTGAACTCTTGTTCCTGCCGACATCAATCCACTCGCTGAATTTGGGATCAGTTAGCCATAAATTATCAATTTTCAAGGACTCTGTGCAAATTTCCAGGACTTTCAAGGCCTTGAAAAGGTGTTTTCAAATTCAAGGATTTTCAAGGACTCTCAAGGACCGTACGAACCCTGATGTACACTGCATGAGATATGACACAATATAAATATAGGAAAAAATGTCTTGGGGAGCTGAAAACCGGATATATGGAGGAAATGTAACCATATTGTAAAGTGAAATTTTTAGCCATATTCTTAGGGGGGATATGCCCTTTTAAGGACTAAAAAATGAAAATTGCAAATTGAAATAAAAGTACAAAATTACCTTTCTTTTGCTTTTTGTTTGACAACAATTGGAGGTTCCGTTCAAAAGTTATGGTCGAAAATGTAACTTCACGAGCAAAATTTATTGTTTTATTTCTTATGTATTTTATTGTTTTTTCAAGCTGCGATATTTAACTTTTTCGGCTTTAAAATTCTATATCTCGAAAACTAATTAT
>JXSR01S002902.1:0-14491 GCA_000969725.1 Ophiothrix spiculata | reverse complement strand
GTTTCTGACATAGGTATCTTTCTTTGTTTATAACTCAAAAAATAATAATGTTGTGATATTAACATTTTGCAAACATCTAGCAAAGGTATGTAGCAATTGTTTGGCAAAGTTTGAATTCTTCAACTGCTACAGTTTTGGCAAACCATCATTTTTCTACATGTAACCATTTTTTTGGGACACCTGGTAAAACTTCATATTACAGGCTTAGCAGTACAAATATTGCCAAAGAGCCAGCCTGTGCAGCATTTACTGTAAATATACCACTTTTGGCTGACTTCTATTGAAATCATAAAACAGTTTAAATTTTTAAAATGAATATGTAAAAGTTTTTTAAGGTAATTTTGGCAAACAGTATGGAATATACAAATACCACTCTATGGGTCCCAAACCTATATTCTTCATATTGATTTACAGTAATGTCATTTTCAACTTCATAAGGATTTACATAATATACCAAATCAGTTACCTTCCCTAAAACATATATTGGAAGTAGTTGTCATAAATAGCAGCATAACAGGTTGTCCAAACCTGACAGAACTAAATGCTATCGTTGTTTCAAATAACTTTCGGCCAGAAAAATTCAGAGCCTTGCATAACAGAATAGTGTGTGCAATTTAGGCAAATACAAAATGCTTTCCAGACGCGCGTGATGTCGCAGTACTGTGGATCACTGAATGGAAATGCCATTGCGTACTTCCTGATATCATGTGCTTGTCGAAACTTCTGAATATGCGTTGGATGCATCAACATTTTCAGTCCGTGTCTGAAATTTATTTGAATCAATGACAACAAATTGAAACTATCAACTTGAAACATTTCCTTAGCAGCTTTCAGACATTACAGCAGTATTGTAAGTACTAGAGTTGATCTTCTATCATGATTGAATAATGTTATACTCTGATGCTAAAGCTGTTTTGCACTAGAGTCACTTCATTACATTTTAATGAATGAGAAGTCCTCTTAAATGCTTGAAGAACTTCTGAATTCATTTATAATTTATCAAGATCTCTCACTGATAAATGAAAATAAAAAATATTCATATCTCTTCATAAGAGTTGGGCAAAATTAATGTAACTTTGACATGATTTGTTTAACAAATTTCAATGTGAAGCTGGTTTCAGACTTGCCTGTCATATGGTCGTAACGGCACAATATTTTGAGTCGGAATATATTCAACTTTTCTTGCGACAGACCATTGCGGCAATATGCAAATGTGTCGTGCTACAGTACGACAACTATAAATTGCAGATGTTTGGTCGTGTGCTTCAACGTCGTGTGCCGCAACGACAGCTAATCTGAAACCACCTTAATTCTACAACTGATAATTTAAGCACAATAACTGTAAGGCTTGGCGTCCAAAGACGTTCGCTCGCCCAAGAGACATTTGCTCGCGATATTCACCCATTCACTGACTTATTTTCTGAAATTGAGAGAAAATATTGCTTACAATGCTTGACTATTGGTTAAATCAATGTTAGTATCAGTTGAATAAAAGTTAACGTTGATTTAACTTATATTCAAGCATTGTAAGTGGCATACGCTCTCTATTTGAGCAAAAATTCAGAGCAAATATTGTGAGCAAATGTCACTAAGGCAGTGAACGTCTTTAGACGTAAGGCCTATGATACCTTCTTGGAAGACTCTTAACAACCTGTCTACATGGCAACTAGTACACATGAACTCAAAATAACACATTTATAGCTTTATTTTTGTCTACTGACTGTTTTCAAGAACTACAAGCTAAAGATTTCCCCGCAGGGCCTTAATATCAACCTGATAATGTGAGAATCCCCCGGAATCATTTTGCCTTAAATTTCAAGGTGCCGGTTCCGGAAACATTGAATTTTTTCATGTCGAATGAAAGCTCATATTTTTCTGATTGTAAATCCAAAATTTCACCTCCAAATTCCTAATGGTTATAGCTATTTTCCATTTCTTTATGTATTTTCATTACAACCTTATCCCGGGCCTTATCCCCAGGGTTTATCCCGGGCCTTATCCCCAGGGTTGCATAATTTGTTTTGCCACTGAAGGGTAAACAAGAAGCAAACTAAGAGCTACTAAGGTTGAAACCCTGCAAAATACATTTCAGAGGTCAAGGGCGCACACCAGTAAATCAATCCGCGATTCCTGTAATGGTTTGATTTCCGGTTAAAAACGCTGACTATTTGGACCTGTTTTATGCTATTGTACGAGTATCTAATGGGGTTTGATGAAGTTTTATGTTTCAAATAAAAGCTAAACATGTTCTGAATAAAATAAATACGATTATATTCAAAATTTTGATTTCCGACACAAAGTAGTCCCTCGGATTACGAAAATGGCGAAAATGGGTTTTCAAGCTAAAAAACGGGTAAGAAAATGTGAGGGCGCTGTTTGGGACATCGTAGCGGAAAAACGAGATGGAAAACCACCCGTACATTGAAACATATGTTAAAGATCTGTCCATCTTCTTTCCATTGGTATGTAATTTGAATGGAATACCTTGCCGCTTCAGGTTCAAAAAACGTTTTTCCGACAGGCATTTTTACGTGTATTTCAATGGAGGAGTTATTTACTGGTGTGCGCCCTCAAGGTCAATCAGTTAAAAGTAGATTATACACATGTTAAAATAGGATAATCTATTCGTCGGGTCATGTGCGTCCGCCTATATGGTTTTGGACACAGCCAATTTCGTGTGACAGGGGTGATGCTGCGGCATTTCCATGATAACAGGGACATGAGTCAAAAAAATCAACTTAACTTCTGGACTTCATTACAAATCATATAAGTTTATTTCCAAGACATTTTTGCCGTATTTCTTACCAAAAGAAAAAAATGGTAACGCAAGTAACGATAACGCGAGTAACAGGAATGTTTAATGGGTAATTTGTCATCAAAGATCTTGTCTTTTAACGTTATTTTGTATTCATTGAGAAAGTTTTTAAGTTTACAAGACTGTACTGTACTTTTAAACTCGAACTTGGAACTTTTATGTACAGGCACCAAACTAAACAACTTCCAGTAACCTTTGTCGATTATTCCCGTAAACATAACCAAATTCATAAGTATCAAACGAGAAATTCAGAAAATTATAGTATTTACAATGCTAAAAAAATGTATGCCGACAGAGCAATTAGAGACCCATTCTATGGAATTCGTTAAATTTGAAATTGAAAGAGGTAAAAACTGTCAAACAGTTTAGATCAATTATGAAAGCTACACTGCTTGATCTTTATAAGTGAGCTTTGTTTGGTTCTTGGCATTTCTTGTTCATGTGATCATGGTGATAGTTATTTTGTTTTGTGCTGTAATTTTAATATGCAACGTAGGCCCTACTAAGTGTTTCAGGGGGTAACCCTTTCAGTCCTTTACTGGCCTTTTGTTATCTCCTCAACATCAGTTTGTATATGTTTATGTTATGTTTTATGAAATGTCTGTAATTTTTATGATATTGAAATAAATTTGAATTGAATTGAATACAAATATCATGATAAGTTAAGAAATAAACCAATTATTTGACCAAGTGGACAATCAGTAACGCGAGTAACGGTAACGCGAGTAACGGACATGCTTCCCAATTTTTACATGATAAGTAGTTTTTCATATTTAACTGTTTCGCACTTCAATACCATGGGTATTTTATAAAAATATTCAATTGCTTGCAAGTCCTTTATTTTGAGCAAACAAGTAAATCAAAGTTATGTCAAATTTTGCCATGTCCGAAAAAGGTAACGCGAGTAACGTATTTTTGCAAGAGTGCCACGGCCACATATTTTGACGGAAAGTTTGGTTGTTACTACCGATGGAAAGTCATGACTGTTAAAGGTATATATGTGTATGTGAAAGATGAAGGAAGTAGTCCATCTTTTGTAAAAACTACAGCACTTGAAAGGGGAAAAGGTATACAAAAAAAGGTAACGCGAGTGACGCTGGAAATGCCCATAAATAACTGTCAATTTGTCAGATATCAAGTGATTTGATATTTATTCAGGCGACACAGGACACGATTTACAGAATCTACTAAATTTAGGGACGAGGGATTTCTAACACGTAAATTTAGGATACATAATTTTAATGACCATCCCTGAAGTTGTATTTTTCCACGAGTTTTCAAAGGCTTTACGCCAGAGGCGGTGTAGGACGTGACGCATGACGCAGCCGGGGATCGGCTACGATACCGTACGGCAACCCTCCTCTGATATTTATTGGTATTGCAGATTACAGTGTATCTCAGTAAAAATTGTACAAGTTGAAAAGCGCCTTCTGTGGCGAAACCAAAACAATAGTTTGAAATATTGGTACATCATAAAGGAAACTCCAGGCTTTCAAATGCCGTTTATTTTGATCAATTTGCTTATGTCTATCTCGAGATATGCTTAATTCAGTCCAGAAGTGACAAATCACAATTGTGCCACTTTCATTAGAAAAGAAAACCGTGCATGAAAATCAAGGAGAGCATTATGTTTGTCCTTGAATTTGACAATTAACAACTGTAAAATAGTACTTCGTAACATTAGATAATTTTAAGTCTCTGTTTTACTCCTTTTAGAGCGTTTTTCCACTCAAAAACGTATTGTCCTGCGTTTAACTCCTACAAAAAGTGGAAATTCACTATTTTACATTTAGAGAGTAGTATTTCGATCTTTTGGTTTTTACCTTTATAAATTTGCTCTTGGTAAATTCATCATTTTTGTTATTCAGTTCAAAGGTTTCGCCTTCTAGTTTCTCTACTTGGATTTTAAGTTTCTTTACATCCTCTACAACAGGGTGTAACATTTCTGCAAGTATTGCTCTAAAGTCTAAACTTACTGTTGCTGACAAGTTTATTGACAGTCTTATCGGCTATTTCCTCAGCAAAATTGGTTTCTTTATCAAAAAGAGGCATACTTCCTGTATAGGAATATTTGATTTCCTTCATTCTTTTTTTTAAATACGCAGAAGAGTCTGCCCATTTACCAGGTGCTTCTTAGTGGTTTAAATATCAGCTGTTCTTTTGTTTTGCAGTCATGAATAGTGAATTTGGGCATATTCATAAGCTATACAAAACAGATCCGTTAATTACTGGATTCTGAATGCAAATGGAAATGGAAAAAAAAGGGCTCACATTTCAGCAAATTTTGAGCCAATGCATCAGATCCATTGATTCAATTAATCAATGGATCTGAAATATAGCCTATGGTTTTGAGATCACCTCGGTGAAATAATTTAAACCATGCCCCTCAAAGCAATCAATATTTGTATACTACTGCCCTTATGAACAGTCGATATTTGTATAATGTCAAACATGGTGTATGGATAACTGCTCATATCAAAATTAAATTTCAATAACAAAATTTTAAAAGTCAATGAATTGTACAATAAAACAAACACATTTGCTACAAAGTATTTTCCATTCTTCTTTATTTGGGAGACCTGATATCTTCCAAGCAAATTATCAATTGTTAAGTCCGATTTCATCATGTTACTTTATAACACAATGGAATTTTCACTCCAAGTTCATCAGTTAATCTAAATTCAAATATTTTGGTCTGTATGCACAAAACTTTGACCAGGGTGCTCTTTCATAAAAAAAAAAAGCGCTGTAAAAAGTGTATTTTAGACTTTTCTTATATCAGAACATTCTACTTTTTATCTTAATCTTTCAAGGAGTAACTGATGACTCTATCAGAAAAATAAGTTAAATTTTTCCTAAACAGAAAAAAATTCAATTGAATTTTATTATTCCTAAACAGAAAATTCAATTGAATTCTAGAATAAATCAGTACAACACTTCTGTGCATACAAACCTAACAGTGTATACCTGGGGGTGTGAGGGCTGTCCTTCATATTCCATGGAAACAAATAAATGCTATAACATTTTTCAAAAGTTTGTTATATAAAAACACCTGATCAATTTCTGATACAACAGTAAGTTTGTTAAATACAATTCATTCATGTCAAACAAAAATATTTTGTCAAAATATATTTTAACTGAAATTCTTTTAAATAATACCAAAATATTATATTCTTGAGTTGCTACTGTAAATGGAAAGTAATAATACTCATCATAATATTTCATCGTCTATAACCTACTTGGTCTCTGGCCGCATTTTGGTGTCAAATTCACATTTCTTTTTCGTTACTTTTATTCAGTTCTACCAAAAATAAACAATAAAGCAAGGGTCAACATCAGTTACAAGGAAAGCACTATCCACTACATAGGGGTTATACTGTAAAACATAAATAATTACGGGATTTAATTTCATTAATTTAACAAGTTCCAGCCTTCCAGACATATAGCTTCCATTAAAACCAACATTCTATTGTTGAAATTTGTGTCTATCATTTCAATGATCAACATACTGATTTCATGAATTAGGTTGTGGTGAAAATTAAGTGCTAGAGGGCACCTTATGTTATAAGGTAAATATGTTTGGTGGAAGGTAAACTAACATTTTTTTGGTTACTGAGATTTACGCAATTTTCATATTTGTTATGATATGTTTATAGGTTATCTACCAGGGTAGTGCTACACAAAAAATCTTGGAAGTCCCTGGAGACTTACAGCTTGTATAAAATAATAATAATGACATTTTTACACCGCATTTTAACTGAATAGGATACAAAGCACTCATGATTCGCTGCAGGTAGATCGTCACAACCATTTCACTTCACTTACAAGTGCTTCTGTAGATCACATTCTATCAGTACTTTGGTTGTAATATTCACCCTTTGTGCATCTTCCAATAACCTGGGTGGGGCAGACTCAGATGGACAGATCTAGTGACAGTTTTTAGATGTAGGAAAAACCTACGAAAGCGAGTATGGACTGTAAACCAAATGCACATACAGCGTCGGAGCCAGCTAACCCGTTTCCTCCAAATACAAAAAAACTCACGAGTCTGGGATGTAATTTGGCGATTCTGGGACACAGATAAGCTTGGTTCTCGTATTTGAGAAGTATATAAATCATCTCCCAGGTGGTACTCTGCTTTAAAAAGAAAAGCTGTTCACTGTAAAAATCATTGCATATATCTCAGTGACTTAAAAGTGAATTATGTTCTTACCACAAAGGTACCAGGTGTCACAAAAAATGGTTACATGTAGAAAAATGGCCGTGTGCAAAAACTATAGTAGTTGGAGAGACGAAACTTTGCACATATTATATCACAACCCTCTTCTAGATATTCGTAACATTTTGATAACACAGCAATATCAGTTTTTGAGTTATCAAGCTATGTCAGAAAAGAGTTTATTCAGAAATCAATAAATTAATAAGCATACAAGTTTTGTGATATTTTAATGTGAAAACTTTTTTTCTAAATAATCGTGTATCAGACTGAACAGAATTTGGTACAATTTTCAATGAATAATAACTGAACTCTCTTTCAGTATATCTATTATGCATATTAGGGATACCTGCATTCCACAATGAGTTGTTTATATTGAACCTGTCAATCAAATTGTGGCGCGAGAGTTGAATAATACTGGAACAAGCATAATCAATTTTCACAGGTAACATTCATTCTTCAACTGCTTAAACTGTAAATCTTTGAAGGTAATAAACATCTACATGATATGACGCTTAAACTTACAGGAAATGTTTAAATTGTAATTTTATTTATCAATTAGTAAAAGTATGATAAAAAACCTACATTTAGAATTAGCAACATTTTGAATTGGTGGCATGTTTGCCCAAAATCAGATTTCGACATGATTTTCTGACTTGAAAGTAATTGATGACGTCATTATTACATAACCGGTCATTGGATTTTCAAGATTTTGGTATCAATGAAAAGAAGAAACCCTACCCTATACTTTGGTCTAAAGCAACCTAACTTTGTACTTGGTTATTTCAAATTCACATGGGGTTGAACGAGGTTTAAAATTACATCAAACGAACATGCTTACGATTTTGTTGAATTTTGAAAGAATACGTTTCTGACATAGGTATCTATCTTTGTTTATAACTAAAAAAATAATAATGTTGTGATATTAACATTTTGCAAACATCTAGCAAAGGTATGTAGCAATTGTTTGGCAAAGTTTGAATTCTTCAACTGCTACAGTTTTGGCAAACCATCATTTTCTACATGTAACCATTTTTTGGGACACCTGGTATAACTTTATATTACAGGCTTAGCAGTACAAATATTTTGCCCAAGAGCCAGCCTGTGCAGCATTTACTGTAAATATACCACTTTTGGCTGACTTCTATTGAAATCATAAAACAGTTTAAATTTTTAAAATGAATATGTAAAAGTTTTTTAAGGTAATTTTGGCAAACAGTATGGAATATACAAATACCACTATGGGTCCCAAACCTATATTCTTCATATTGATTTACAGTAATGTCATTTTCAACTTCATAAGGACTTACATAATATACCAAATCAGTTACCGTCCCTAAAAACATATATTGGAAGTAGTTGTCATAAATAGCAGCATAACAGGTTGTCCAAACATGACAGAATTAAAATGCTATCGTTGTTTCAAATAACTTTCGGCCAGAAAAATTCAGAGCCTTGCATAACAGAATAGTGTGTGCAAATTACGCAAATACAAAATGCTTTCCAGACGCGCGTGATGTCGCAGTACTGTCGAACACTGAATGGAAATGCCGTTGCGTACTTCCTGATATCATGTGCTTGTCGAAACTTCTGCGTTGTATGCATCAACATTTTCAGTCCGTGTCTGAAATTTATTTGAATCAATGACAACAAATTGAAACTATCAACTTGAAACATTTCCTTAGCAGCTTTCAGACATTACAGCAGTATTGTAAGTACTAGAGTTGATCTTCTATCATAATTGAATAATGTTATACTCTGATGCTAAAGCTGTTTTGCACTAGAGTCACTTAATTACATTTTAATGAATGAGAAGTCCTCTTAAATGCTTTAAGAACTTCTGAATTCATTTATAATTTATCAAGATCTCTCACTGATAAATGAAAATAAAAAATATTCATATCTCTTCATAAGAGTTGGGCAAAATTACTGTAACTTTGACATGATTTGTTTAACAAATTTCGATGTAAAGCTGGTTTCAGACTTGCCTGTCATATGGTCGTAACGGCACAATATTTTGAGTTGGAATATATTCAACTTTTCTTGCGACAGACCATTGCGGCAATATGCAAATGTGTCTTGCTACAGTACGACAACTATAAATTGCAGATGTTTGGTCGTGTGCTGCAACGACAGCTATTAGTCTGAAACCACCTTAATTCTACAACTGATAATTTAAGCACAATAACTGTAAGGCTTGGCGTCCAAAGACGTTCGCTCGCCCAAGAGACACTTGCTCGTGATATTCACCCATTCACTGACTTATTTTCTGAAATTGAGAGAAAAATGCTTACAATGCTTGACTATTGGTTAAATCAATGTTAGTATCAGTTGAATAAAAGTTAACATTGATTTAATTAATATTCAAGCATTGTAAGTGTCATACGCTCTCTATTTGAGCAAAAATTCAGAGCAAATATTGTGAGCAAATGTCACTAAGGCAGTGAACATCTTTAGACGTAAGGCCTATGATACCTTCTTGGAAGACTCTTAACAACAACCTGTCTACATGGCAACTAGTACACATGAACTCAAAATAACACATTTATAGCTTATGTTTGTCTACTGACTGTTTTCAAGAACTACAAGCTAAATGGAACCTCAAATTGCTAAGTCGTTTTTGATTGTATATGATGCGTCAGGGAAATTCTTGTCTTTGACTGTGATTTTCTGCACTTCAATGAACTAAAGTGCATTAACAAAAATTATGAGCCCTACCCCCTAGTATTATTCATACACGTCTTATTCACAGGATTAATTTTGCGGCTCTGTAACATTTGAATTCAGTTCCATTGACCGGAAGAAAAAAACCTTCCGAAATATATAAACAGTACAAAAGATATAGTTCACCCTGGACGTTTTTTGCTCTCTTATCAAACTCGTTCCAACTAGACATATAATAAATGTAGGCATATTCATTGTTTTTTATTAGTAGTTTTTATGTATGATTAGCAGAATTTTTGCCAAGAGGTCATTGCATGTTTGCAACTCTTTATCCATGCAATGTTTTGTAGAGGAACTCCCAAACCCAATGCCGCCCATTCAATCTCTAATACTACACTATTTATGAAGCACATATCATTATATCTAGTAATCCCTCAAACTCCACTACGCAGCCTATCAAACATCAATGCATTTAAACAGTTCTCTTATACATAAACAAAATTGTATACAAAAACCAAGCAACAAAACATTTTAACACTAAAATTTGCATAGGCAATTATACATTTAGACAAGTACCATTCACATTTTAGCATTATCACACATTACACACATTTGTTTCTTTTCTGAATCACAATCTTACAATTCTACGCTAACACTCTAGTTTCAGTCTTTGTCACAGCATTAAAGTCTATCTTCTAAATAAGCTCCCTGAAAATCGCAACCAGAATATTCAAACAATCACGCTTCCACACAGTACGTGCATATGTGCAATTCAGAATTTAAATCACCTGACGCATGACGATCATTATGACTGGCCAATTTTCCCTACTGACAAAAACATGGCGAAAAAAACTTGAATATCACGGTAACAACTATTCACATCCAACTGTGAATTGCAGTGGGTTGCATACGTCGTACTACTAGACAACACACGTTAAAGAGTAAAAACCCTGCGAAACAGGGAGCTCATTTTGAAGATTGACTTTAATCTCTGAAACTAGTCTTGACCACATTCATACCATAAGCCCACTTATTGCAAATTTATCAAAACACACAATATAACCAAATACAAAACATAATTTATGCAAAAATAAATTGTATACTTCAATGCAGAAAAAGCAGATGGACAAACACAAATAAATATACACATATCAAATGTCATCGAAAATTGGATTTCAACACTGGACTTATGATTTGTAATTTGTATGTATGTGCAGGGATGTAAGTTGAGGAGTATTTATAAATTAGAGAAATATAAGTTACATGAATCCACAAATCTATGGTAAGCTTACATCCATGATGTTTTGCTGATGGTATATTCAGACCACCAAGCTGACTTGGTCACAATTGATAAAATTAGTGATTTTATAACACTAAAGGTACAATTTTCAAAAGCAAATGGCAGAACATGATTACCATTGTCTACTCTTCCATCAATTTAAAGCTTATAACATGGCCTTTTAGAAGATGTATTGATTTAAAACTAATCATCTAACTTTACAGCCAGTTGGTATAGTGCATGTGTCTTGCAGGAAGGAGTAGGTCATCAGATCTGTAGTAGAGACTGATGAGCATTGGTCTTTTATGAATGCCTATAGACAGGAGCGGACAACTGGGCATTTTGTTTACATCCTGGATGTTTGTCCAAATTGCCGACATCCCATTCAACTCAATGGAGAAAATGCCGACTCGTGGACACTGATTGATTTTAGCAAATTTTCACAATATTTTGATTCCAAAATCATATGAGATGTGTAGTTTTCAAACCACAACAAGATCACAAACAGCTCATCAATTCACAGATTTTCTTCTTGCTAAAATATAAAGAAAATGAAGGAATGCCTGGCTGAAAAATAGATTGTTTTCACTGCACGAAGTCCAACGCGAGTCATTTTAGATCATTATGCTGCGTATGACGTGGGTCCGATTTCGACTATATACTCTGTATCATTTCAAATTTGCACTGAAATGTTTGGGTGAAACAAACATAGATTAAAGAAAGTACAAATAGGAAACTGGACTACTCGCAGTATAAAAATTTGGCCAAGTTAGGTATCTGTGTGCAATGCTGGACTGACACTGTGTGTATCCGTAGTTATCCAACACTGCATTCTGGTCATGCATAGATTACTTTACTACAGAGAAATACGAGTCTTACATTTTCTGCCAAATTGTGCATCTGCAGGTAATAGCATTTTACTAGCTTGTTCATGGCAATTCACAGTCAAAGTACCCTTAGCATTTATGGTCATGTGTAAAAACAAACTCTAATTAGTCTCTGCAACAGATCAGATTTGCTACTGCATCCACTTATACCATAATAATAAAAATGATAATAATAGTTGGGTTTTAGGTAGTGATTAACCACCAAGATCAAACTGCTGCAGGTAGATGGTCATAATCATTTCACTTCATTTAGTACAGGAAGAAAACTGACTTGTCCGGTGAAAAACCTGCGAAAGTATGGACTGAAAATCAAATGCACGTATAGCGCCAGGGCCGGGACTCAAAACCACAGACTCATTGGTGCAAAGCAAGGGAAGTACCGCTGCGCTAACCCGCTTCCCATGCAATATACTTGAAACAGAACAAAACTGTGTAAAATACAATCAGATTGTTGACAAAATTTTGGCAAAAATAACTCCTACTTTACACTCTTATATCAATAATCTCTCATTCACTAGTTGTTTCTTCCTGCAATACTGTTATGGAAAATGCACAAAGTTAGATTATCTACAGTTATATGCTGCATTGATAAATTCAGAGAGTTGAGTTTCAAAACTTGATAACATGATTTCAAATAGCTAAACCATCCTGAGAAACTCATTAAGTAGGCACAATTCGAAAAGACTTCTTTCATCCAAGGAAAAAAAAATTGAAGTCGTATTTGGGTCTGGTTTCATCAAAATCAGTGTATACTCATTTAGTGTTAGTTATAGTTTTGGATTTTAAACATGATTAGTAATATTGAAAATAGGCAAGTGAAAATATCATTTTATGAAATTTATTAATGCAGTATATAAAACATATACCTACACACAGTTTCAGATCTCTGGATGAAAAGTATTGTCCTTCAATGATTATGCTATTTTACACCATGTAGGGATTAAGTCCCCTCATGCCCATAGTTTCTACCAGAGATTCCAAACATGAGAATGATTTTTCATGAAAATATCTGACTTTGGAAAAAATTAACCAAACAAACACTTAATAGGTTAAATCAAGCCCCAAATTATCTGAATTTGGATGATTTTGGATGACAAAATATCTGAAATCAGATAATTATCTGAAAATTCTCATGTCTGGATTCTCTAGTCATTAAATATTTGTATACCATTATTTGCCTGCTTCATTCAAACACAATCAATATATTCCTCAGAATCAGTCAAATAATAGCTGTACATAACACATGCACATGATGTGTTAAGGTTATTATTAAGGGAATTTCGTTTCTGCCTAGGACGTCCCTGTCCCGGGAAGAAAACAAGCTTACTTGAATCCTGAAAATGACTTACGTAAAGCCAATGATGCAAAATGACTAAATCACCACATGTGAGATGTTAGACAAAAGCTTGAAAAGCATCCCATTTTGTGGGCCTGTTGGTTATAAATAAGATCTTCTTTTCAAAACATGATTTGAGAACTAAAGACTGCAAGATGGTGTTGAGATAAAAGCTTATAGCTTCCGTTCAACATTATGTATGGACTTCAATGTCTTGAATTATAATCCACAGAACCAAGAGGAATTCCTGAATCCTGTCCAAAATGATTTCGGGAATCCCGAGCATTAAAATTCCCGAAATTCCCAACCTTATTCTGTGTACATGTAATCTTTATAGTCAGCTCCAGGCTGACATTATTGTCTGAGTAAACTGATTTATGATCCTTAATGCATGAAAACTGAAGGAGAAAATTGGAGTTAATCTATCAGCATAAAAAGGCTTAGTGCAAGTGTGTACCAGCACATTTCTCGTCTTTGAAATTTTAAGTGCACAGATGGATTTTAGCTGAATTGCAGAAGCCTTATCTTAATTCCAATGTTTCCAACATGTAATTATTTAATGACTTCCATTTTACTTTGAATTTCATAGTTGTTAGTGAAGACTGGCATTGCCTAATGTCAAGTTGCGGATTCTGTTCCACAAGTTGAACTACAGCCATGTGTAAACGTGTCCATGTTTCTAGTCAGTTTCTAAAGTCTAATAAGTAAGCTCCCTGAAAATCGCGTCCAGATTACTCAAACAATCGAGCTTCTACGCAGTCCACGCGTATGCGTAATTTTCCCCAGTGACAAGAACTTGACGTAACGCTTGTGGTAAGCAGCCAACTGCATGAATTGCAGTGGGTTGCGTACAAAGCAGCGTACTACTTGACAACACATGTTCATGAGTAAAAACCCTGTGAAACAGGGAGCTTATTTCAAAGATTGACTTTAGAAATTTATAACATACATATGCACATTGTTACTTTTACACTGTCCAAGGAAATATGGCACTGATTTTAAAGCTACATGGTTCGATTTTTAAATTTTACTTTTCACTGTCATATGAAAGATCACTACTAAATATGGTTCAATTTCAAATTTCGGTTAAATTGACCAACCTGTTTTGATTTTTTGAGCAATTTTGTATTTTTACAGTTGCATATTCTTCAATGTGTAGATAACTCTATGGTTACCATAATTGTACACAATTTCACTTATATCTTTTGAACGGGACATGTTTCAGCCACAAACATATCACAGGGGTAATGAGAAAAATAAGAAGTATTCTGGTACCAAAAATCTCACAAAATTT